>JAJJID010000410.1:0-36250 GCA_022204955.1 Macrophomina pseudophaseolina | reverse complement strand
TCCGGCTCCGGCTCGTCCAGCGCGACGATGTAGAGCCGCGAGAGGATGGCGGCGGGGCGGCGCTGCTTCGGTGGTGGTGGGGGTGGCGGCGGCGGCGGTAGTAGTGGTGGTGGTAGTGGTGCGGGCGCCGAGTGGGGGAGGGTGGGAAGCACGAACGGTGCTGGGGTGGAGGCGTTGGAGGTTGGAGCGGCGGGCGGGTGGGAAGGCGATTGCTTCGGACGGTTGACGCGTGGGCGCGAGAGGTTGGGCGGCGGCGCGGGGCTCGGCGGGGAGGAAGTGATAGGGTTGGCGGAGGGGCCGGCGGCGGTCGTGGTGGTGGAAGGGGTAGTGGATGAGGGAGGGGCGTGTGTCTGAGGCGACGGCGTGTCTTCTGGCCTGGTGCACCGTTCTTCTTGCTTGCCGTCTGGGCCCTCGTCCTCATCCACGCCGATGACGACGCGCACGTAGACGTACGGGTATCCGTGCCACTGCATGGTTGGGGTCTGTGGGCGGTGGTAGTCGGGGGCGAAGGCGTTCACGGACTCGGCGAGCTCGATTCTGCTCTGGTACCTGGTCCAGCGGGAGGGGTGCTCGCGGAAGTAGTCCTCTTCAGTCTCTTCCTCGCGGTTGCCGTCGTTGGCGTCGTCGCAGCCATAGTCCTCGTAGGCTCCCTCTTCACCTTCCTTCTTGGCGTAGTTACCGTAAGCACTCTCCTCACCAAACGCGGCGTACATGTCCGGATCGTAGGCACCCGGCTCAACTTCCCCATAGCTGCCCTCGTGGAGGTTGAGGGTGTCGATGTCTTCGTCGTCATCTTCATCGAGCACGCGGAGCTTGGGCGCCCGAGGGCTCTGCAGGTGTGAGGTGTTCATGATGAGCAGAAGTATGCAGGAATATTGAGTTTAACGAGTGCGTGGTTGTTGTCGTGAGTAGATGGAGTGCGGCAGAAAGTGCGTCGGAATAGAGGGCGATGCAGGATAGGCAGAGGCCCGTGGTCCTTCCGGTGAAAGTGTTTATTCTGGCTGCTCTCACCTTTTTTGCCGCTGAATGCTGGACTAGTACCGCTGCTTGATTCTCTACTTCCTTCGAGGAAATGGGAAGCCAGCAAGCAGTAATCATTCTCCAGGACCCATCAGCGGCGATTCTGGATAATCCACCATCACCGTCATCGACTGAGGCTTAATCAGGCCTGTTCCAACCGACCTTATTTGAGAATATACTATTAACAAGAAATCAGATACAGCATTTAGAAGATGGTGAGATCGGAGGAGTGGGAAGTAGATGAAGAGTCAAACAACTATCATTGTACAGATAATCGAAGGCGTCGCTGAAAGCATAGAAATATATGCATGAGGAGTTGAAGCATTCGTCCGGGTATAAACGTCTTAAAGAAAGCGATGACACTTATATCCAAACAAATGGGCATAAGAAAAGTCATAATACGTCCGTCATTGCCCACTAACGCCTAAACCTCCCTATCCAAACTCTGCGCCTTACACATCTCAGCATACAACCCTCCCATCGCCAGCAACTCCTCATGCCTCCCGGCCTCCGCGACCTTCCCACCCAAAAACACATAAATCCTATCCGCGCCTCTGATGGTGCTCAGCCGATGCGCGACGGCGACGGTGATGCGCCCGCCCCTTGCCACGGCTGCCTCGTTTAGCGCGGCCTGGACGACGCGCTCGCTTTCCGTATCGAGCGCCGATGTGGCCTCATCGAGCAACAGGATGCGCGGCTCGCGGATGAGCGCACGTGCGATGGCAATGCGCTGGCGCTGGCCGCCCGACAGCGCGACGCCGCGCGAGCCTGTGTGCGTGTCGAGGCCCTCGGGCAGGGAGGCGACGAAGTCGTGGACGTTGGCCTGGCGGCAGGCGGCGAGGATGCGGGCATCATCAAGGACGGTCGAGTCGTCGTCTTCGAGACCCAAAGCAATGTTCTCACGGATGGTGCCTTGATAGAGCGTGGGCTCCTGCTGGACGAGGGCCATGTTGTGGCGGAAAAGGCGTGGGTTGAGCGAGTGGACAGGGGACGAGCCCAGGCGGATCGTACCCGAGGAGGGGTCGTAGAAGCGCTCCAGCAAGCCAATCATGGTTGATTTACCGCAGCCGCTGCCGCCGACAAAGGCCACGAAGTTGCCGGGCTCGATGTGCATGGAGATGCCGCGGAGGACCTTGGTGTCCGGACGGGTTGGGTAAGTGAAGCCGACATGTTCCAGGGCGAGAGCCTGGTCTTCGTTTGAAGGGCCATTGTTACGATTCGTTTCTGTTTCAGCAACGATGGGCTGCAGTGACCGGAGCCATGCGATGTAGTTGCCAGCAGCAACTGCCTTGGTAATGCTGGTTGAATACGAGAAAAACTGACCCGCTGCTTGTCCGGAGAAGAATACACCAATGAACACGATGTAAAACTGTTTCATGGTATACTCACCAGTTGAGAGCAACCTGCAGCCGTACCAGAAACCAAGCGCCATTACAAGGAACTCGATCGACTGCGTCAGAGCAAACCAGAACATGGTATGGACGATAGACGGAATAGAAACCTGCACAATCTTGTCGACCTTCTCCCGGAATCGATCCAGCACCTTGCGTTCCAGAGCCAGGGAAGATACAGTGCGAATAGCGCTGACAGCTTCACCAGCCAATGAGGCGCTGTCAGCAAACCGTTTCGAATTATCATTGTTCATCTTGGCCTCGAGCCGCATTCGTAGGTAGCCGGCGGAAACGAGAGGAGGCAGACCGCCAAAGACGACGACGAGGCCGAGTTTCCAGCCGTAGGCTAGCCCGAGGGCGCAGCAGGAAACAAGATTGATGAAAACGACGAGAATGAGCGCCAGATTGAAACCGAAGAGTTCCTGAACTTGCTGTGGTTGCGAAGATAGGCGACTTGCCAATGCGCCAGTCGTATTTTCGGAGCGATCAAAGAATTGAATGTCCTGGCGGAGCACAGTGTCGAAGATGATACGCCGGTAAAAGTGTGTCATGGTCTGGGCGATGATGTTGGACGCCCAACCAAGGGCGAAGTAGGCCACGAGATTGCCAAGGGCAATGACAAAGAACATGAGTGCGTAGAAGTCACCCTCATCAGTGAGCTTGCTACCAGTGTATTGGAAAACATCCATGAGCTCGCTGAGTACGAGCGCTTGGCCGGGGTACGTGGCGCCTGCTTCCAATCAGCGCGTACTCTGATCATCTTGAATTAGATGAACCTACCTCCGATCACACATGCAACCACCATAACTCCAAACAATGGCCACAGCGTTCGTTGCTCTTTCAGCATTGTCGCAACAATCCCTATCATGCCTCTTTGCTTGTAGTTGTCGTAGTCCAGTGTAGCCTGATGCTCCTTTGATGAAGCGTGGACAGTGCTGGCACTTGTAAGAGTCTTGGAAATTGTTGTCTTCTGCCCCTCCACTTCTTCGTTTTCGTCCGAGTCGGTCGAATCCTCGCTCTGTCGTTTGCCCAGATCCTGGGCCTGCACAAGACGAAAATATGCTCCGCCCTGCTCCAGGAGGGATTCATGGGTACCTTGCTCAACAATTTGCCCTTTTGACATGACCACGATATTGTCCGCATGCTTAATGGTCGCTAGCTTATGCGCGATGACAATAGTCGTTCTGTTTGCGGCCGCTTGATCCAAGGCTTGCTGGACAACACCTTCTGAATGTGGGTCGAGAGCGCTCGTGGCTTCGTCGAGGAGAAGGATTTCAGGATTGGAAATGACGGCGCGGGCGATTGCTATTCTCTGTTTCTGCCCACCTGACAGGAGCCCTGCACGTTCGCCGACAGGCGTATCGTAACCCTATCCAGTCAGTCCGGCTTCCGCTTCAGTACAGCATCGCAACTCTTACCTCGGGAAGCTCAGACACAAAATCGTGAGCGTTCGCAATGCGACAAGCTTCCATCACCTGCTTCATCTGCTCCTCCTTGCAAGCCTTCTCCCACTTAGTGCCCGTAAGACCATTACACACATTCTCGAACACAGTCCCATTGAACAGAACAGGTTCCTGTTGAACGAGGCGGACCCTAGTCCTCAGCCAATTGAGGTTCAGGTCCTCGATTCGCCTTCCGTCAAGCTTTATTGTGCCTGTAGTAGGGCTGTACCACCGTTCTAGTAACCCGACGATCGTACTCTTTCCAGAACCACTTGCGCCCACAAGCGCCGTTGTCTTTCCAGCAGGGCAGCGGAGCGAGAGATCAACGAGCACAGGGACGTCGGGCCTGGTTGGATATGAGAAATGGATGCCCTGCAGTTCGACTTCGCCGTTGATTGTATCGGGCATTTCACCTTTGCCGTCGAGCGGATTTATCATCGAAGCGCGGTCGATCGTCTTGAACAGCGCGGCGGCGGCAGAGGTTGCGTTGGCAAAGGCTTGGAAGTAAGGCGAGATCTGCGTAAGAGAGGTCGCGGCGACGACAACAGAGAAGAGCACACTGTAATGTCAGCGACATTTACCGCAATTACCAAATGCAAGATACTCACGTAATGATTACCCCGGGGTCTTCGATTTCGCCTTCTGCATACATGTGGACGCCTCGCCAGAAAGCGAGGGCAAAGCCAGCATATATGCAGAAGAACTCAATGCAATACATGAACCCCCACAAGGGAGACTTCTTATTGCCCAACTCATGCGCCTTTTCCAGATACACATTGTATTTCTCCACCAGCTTCGGCCGCATCCAGAAAGCGTGGACATTCCGCACAGAAGAGAAAACATCCTCAGCAAGGGAGCCGGCCTGCGAGTATATTTCCAAGATTTTGGTCTCCAGAATTGCATCCATACCGACGGTAACACCGATGACGATTAAGATGACGGGTGCGATGGTGATAGTGATCAGAGTGAGTTTCCATTGCTTGACAAGAGCAATAACAATGGCCGAAATGAAGACGGCGATGGCTTGAATAGTGAACCCAAGCTTCTCGCAGATACCCTGCTGGACCTGATTGCCATTTGTCGTGACCTTCGCTGTGACTGAGCCACCGTCTCCACCATCAAAGTATGCAATCTCCTGGGAGAGGGTGGCCTCCAAGAACTTGTACCGGATTGTTCTCGTAATGCGTGTTCCAGAGATGGTCATGCACATCATGAAGGTATAAGCCAAGCAGAACCTGGCAATGAAGATATATACAAACCATAGGGCGTATGTCGTGACATCGTCACGGAACTCGGCAGGTGTACTGATTCCGCGCTGGAAGTCGCTAATGACGCCCACAAAGCCTCCGAAGACGAGCTGAATCAACGACAGGGCTACACCAGAGCCACATGCTGCTGCTGCGGCTATGAAATTGAGGACCCAATCGACAGGCTCTGAAAAACTGAATATTCTCTGCCGGAAGGTCAACCCAACAAACAACTGAATAAAGGAGAATGCGATAACATACTATGTATGTTGCGAATGCACCAGGATCTTTGACAGACGTGGCAGAATCCCCTCGAGGCCTCGAAGCAATCCTCAGCTTCTCGTCACTAGCTTCTTCGCTCATCATACAAGCTCTCAGTGCTGGCCGAGCTCAGAATTATTCTTTGTGGTGGTCGCAACCAGAAGCGAAGTGAGTGCGTGAGAAGAGGTTTGGAGTGCGTGACATGTGGCAAGTCCCTATAGAGGCAGCTGTATATGTATGGGGCGTCAAAATTGGCCATCTTAAAAGCAGCAAGACGTGGTGTCGTAAAGAACGCAGCAAACGGTTAGGGTGTGGCGGAAGTAGGAGTCCACGGCGTCCGCGGGAACCGAATGCGAAAGCCCGTGGGCTAAGATGATCGGGCTTGGCCCCAATGATGACCGCAAGAGGACACCGCTTAGCCGCATTTGGTCGGTCAGACGCGCCGAGAATCCCAAGGCCGGGCCAGGTGAGAATGACCCTGAATGGCCCATTCAATGCCGTTCCTTGCTCATGTTCTCTTCTCGCACGATTTCGTCCGGCTCCGCGTCTATCTCAACGACCATGACACCCTCCTCTGCAATTTACTGGAGCGCCACAACGTCCCTCCACGGACGCCTATTTACAGTGGCATCTCTTGGTCTGCTGCATCAAAGTTGAGCATATCCATGACCGGCCTGTTCGCACCCAGCCAATTGCCCAAAAACATCGACATGTCCATGCTGCTGCCGTCAAAGTTCTGGGTTGCATCCGGCCACGCTGGCCAAGCAAAGTCTTGTGTAGACATCGGGACGTGGGGGTCCGTTACGGCAGGGAACACAAGGGACCCATCGTCGTGCTGCTGCATGCCAGTGAGCGTCTGCCGTGAGGTGATGAGTACCGACGCCGCATCAGCAAATGCTTTGCACACGTCATGCAGTCGGCGCGCGCCTTCCGATATATGTTTTGCCTGGTCTAACGTGCCGACCGTCTCCTGGAGTAGTCCAAGGTCCTCTACTGACATTGTAGCGATCGCATGGGTAAAAACGACAACAAATGGGGTAAACGACGGGTAGAGTAAAATCCTGTACATCGTCAACAAGGGCTACGATGGGCAAATGCATGATCGCGTATGCTTACCAAGTCACGTAATCGATCTGCTGCAGCAGAGTGCTGTTTGTAAAAGATTCGAAGCATTTTAAATGAGCTTCCAGAGCCAACCTAGCGACCTCGAAGCATTTGGAGCTAATTTCAGTTCCACTTCCTGTCGAAGTCTGGGCCCTATATATGGTCGTCATGACGGAGTACGCAATAAAGTCGGCTGCGTGGACCATGCTGCTGAGATGCTCTCCATACCAGGCCCGACTTGCATCAACCTGAAACTTGACATGTCAGCGATAGCTGCAAACGCGAGTCAGGAGGTTCGAGTGCATACTGCAACGAGTTCGTTACGCAAGTTAATCATCTTCTGCGCAAGTTCCTCCCCAGCTTGGAGTCTCTGTTCAGCGGATGCTCTGGAGGCCGCAATCGAGTAGAGACGATCATAAGCTTCTCCCTGAACGGAACTGAATCGGATTGATGCGCGGGCAATCTCATCCCAAGGTGCTTGTCGGGGGTCTTCTGATATCTTGAAATAGTCGACATCGATGTCATCATCCTGGAAGTTTGATTTTCGGCCCAAACATAGCGATAGATTCTTATCTGCCATGTAGTGGCTCCAAAAGGCGTGCCGCTTCATTTCCGCCAGAGCGGGCGGGTCATTCTTGAGATTTGCCTCCCGATGCAGACCTAGCGTCTGGCACATGGAATGAGCAGCCGCCACATACGTCCAGACCAATTGCATTTTGGATTGTTCTTGTGCCCTGGTGGCCTACTCGCGTGTCAGACGTGATTCAGAAGGCGCAGGGCGGTTTTCTCACGGCGAGCAGTAGTGACTGGATGTTTTCCAACGTGGGAATGGATAAGCCTTCATACGTCTCCAAGCACTTGTAGAAGTTTTGTTCGCAGAGATCCGAGTATTGCTGCAGGTCCCAGTTGGAAAGCACGTCGTCGCGCTCGTTTATATAGTCTCTTAATGAAAAGAAGAGGAGGCCGTGCATCAGCGCAAGAGAGCCGGGCGTCACAGAGTCAGACGGGAAATACACTCTCTGGCAGAGTGCTTCAAGCTGCTGAAGATTTCGCCAGCAGTAGCCGACAAGAGAGAAGGGCGGGTGTACTACTGGTGTCAGTACTAGGAAATAAACCTCGCTGAAGAAATCTACCTTTGACCCGCCGCACGACAGCCACGACCAAGTCTACCGGAGGCAGACTCAAGTCGGGAGGGCCGGGACGCGGGGCCGAGGATGAAAGATAAGCCTGGTGGACGCGGGTGGACGAGCCGTGGCTCTCAAGGCTGCTCTTCAGAGACGAGAGAGCGCTGCGCACCTCCAGGGTCGAAGCACTACCGAGAACGCGGGCAATGGTACGGTCCGCCGCTTCGCCGGCTTGCAGTGTCTGGGCGCCGAAGGAAGATTCACCCTCGTAGGCGGGGACGGTGGTGGCGGGAGAATCATGCGAAGACACAGTTCGAAGATCGTTTCCGGGGGACGAGCGGGCCGAGGCCGCGGTGCTCGATAGAGATATGTTCTTTATGCTATGCTCTATGGCGGCCAAGCGCTCCTGAATCATCCCAATCTGCTTCTCATACTGGCTCGATATGACAACTCGCGGGCGGTGCTCGGTGGTGCGGGAGGCAGCCTGGCATGCAATCCCCAGCGTCCGGCAGCTGGCGCATGGAATCGACTTATCGCACTTAATCTAACGGGCGATCAGTCTCGTTTTCCGCGGGGCGTAGGACTGGCAGCGGGGCGCAAGGGAGGGGGACCGACTTTTCTCTGGCGGCAATTCTCGCACTGTAGAAAGGTAGACTGTTAGCACGGTCTTGCGCGACAGGGAAGCGGAATAGAGGACTCCTTACGGCGCGCGAAAGAAACGAACTGCGCTGCGCGCCATTGGTATCCTCAGACATCTGGGGCAGCGGGTCCACGGGGAGCTGGCGATGAGGCACGAGAAGCTTGAGGAGCGCAGGGCGGAGGTGAGCGAGCAGTCGGACGCCCGATGGGCATGTCTGCTGGGCAAATGGGTGGTGGCTGCCAGTCCCGTGCGAGGAAGCTGAGCTGGAGGCAGTGCGGGCGGGAGTCAGCGAAATAGTGGTTGCCTGGGGATCGGAGCATAATAAAGCAAGCCAATTGACACCGACGGAAGCTCAGGGCAGATCAACGCCCGGCGGACTCCCGAGCTCCGGCATTGTTCCGGCCCGCTGTCTGCTGGACTGGCCCTCAGCCTTGTCCTGACTCTGCCAATCGGGACACCTCGTACTTCTACGGACAAGCTTTTTCACATGCCGACAGCTGGCCGCATCATGCCTGTGTTCTGGGCCTCTGCGACGCCAGAAAACCCCACGAGTCATGCGTACAGTTAGGTCTTTTCCCAAATAGGTTGGCATATTGCGAAGCCGCAATGGGTAGCAATGCACGTGAATATCATGCTGATCTATTCCTCCACTTCCTGAGCCTGATAAAAAGCGCGATATCCCATTCCACCGATCTGTCCACCAGCAGAGGTACAAAGCTCAGTGTCATGGCCTTTCGACGTGGCGCTCCGGCAACCAGCCAGCGCTTCAACCCAGCCGCAGCAAATCGCGCGGAGCGACGTATCCGCTTGCGCGCTCTAGAACCTCACCCAACCCACCATCGCGACCGCGTTCCCAGAGCCGCATCCTCTCGTCTGACCCTCCCACATCCGGTTCGCCTCCGAGCCCGCCACGAAGCGTCAGCAGCGAGTCGTCTCTCGCTGCATCCAGATCCAGAAATGGAATCGCTTCCTCCAACCCCTCTTCGCGCCGCGCTGTTATTCGCGGGCAGCCGGTCACCATCTGTGTGGATTTTGGAGAGGGCGCCCACGGTTCTTCGGGCAGCAGGAGCGCGAGTTGGAGCCCAAGCTGGGAGTCCGAGAGGTTTCGTAACTCCTGTTGCGATTGTTGCCGCCTGGAGCGGGGCGAAGACGGCGCTGTCTCTCCAGGTGTCTTGATCGAGGACGCGGTCGAGCTTTGTTCCTTTTCCGTGAGAGAGGCGCATCTTTCGAGAGCGGGTAGAGACGTGTCTGTCGATCGCCGGGAGAATAGCTGACTGCATTTTCTGCAGATGGCCTTGAAAGATATATTCCGCAAAGCCAAAGGCCCCACAATGGCTTTCTGTTCCGCGGCCCCCGCAAGACTCCAGTCAGAGGGAAATGGGTTTGCCATTTTCACCTCTGGCTGTTTGCCGCCGCCTCTTGCGAAACAATAGTGCTCAGTAGTATATGGGGGAATGGCGACGCTGGGCGAGGATGGGTCGGCCGGGAAGTCTGTGGTGAATTTGCGCCGGTTCAGACTGCGCAGGAGGAGCAGAGTCGACAGAAGCACCTCTGCGGCGGGTAAGAGCTATATGTCATTGGTTGGTGATTCCTCTTTGGACTAGGGCAAACCGGAGCAGCTCCCGCGCAACGTACCACACTCAGGGACGGGTTGGGGAAAAGTGCCATGGGGAGGACGGGTGCAGCCGCAGCAGATGTGGGGCTGACAATGTATTGTTTGACGAAGAGAAATATGGTGCTGGGTATGTGAAAGTGTAGAGAAAAAAGCCCGAGGCCTACAAGCCATGCTGCGCCCTCAACAGACTGCCCCAGCCCTGAGATCGTACCACATCATTAAGCCATGTCATGTCAACCTCCTTTAGACCGTGTCGGGACGCGCAGCTGAAACAGTGGGCCCTCGTGCTTTTGGCGCGCCCCCGACAGTGGGAGACCTGCTCAGTCATCGTCCTCGTCACTCGTCGCCTCGAAATTCTTCTTGCCCGTGTCCTCGTCTTCGCTGTCCTGGTCGTCCTTGACCGGTCCGCCCGGCGCGCCCTCAAAGTCTGGGCGCTTCACGCTTTCGCCTTTCTTCGCAAGCGCGGCCTCAATCTCTGGAAGGAGCTCGACAAGGGCATTGTATTGGTCGAGAGTGAGCGAGATGCCCTGCGACAGGGCGCTTCAGTGGGCGGTATGTTGAGGAAGTCAAGGCGGACGTACCTTCTTGCCAGGCAAGTCCTTGCCATCTTTCTCGTAGTATTCGCGGATGCTAACCATCGACTTTCCCCTGAACTCAGAGACGGTGACGCGGCGTTTGGCAGAGAGCTGTGAGAGCAGAGCTGGGTCAGCGTGTAGGCATTGGGGCGGGCGCAAGACGTGGACGCACCTCCCAAAAGCCATTGCCCTCGTCATCGACGCGCTTGCCGGCAGATTGGCTCTTCTTAGTCTTCTTGGACTTGGGGGCGACATCGTCGCCGACGACGAAGCCATCATCCTCGTAGTCGTCGTTGGCGCGCTTGCGGCCGCGGATGGCAGCTGTTTCTTTGGGCATTGCGAGAACGCCGTAATGGGGATTGGCGCTGCAACGGGTGTGGATGCGCCAGACGATTGGCGCGAGGTGATAGGACTGCAAGCTTGCTGCAGGGCGATGGAGTGGTTGGTGTGGATGGAAGCTGCTGGCGCGAGAGCTCAGCGGCCCCGCTGGGAGCTTGGACTCGGGGCTCAGCGCGGGGCGACGCGTTTCGCGTGTGTGACGTGATGCAGCCCTGCCCAATACCCAGATAAATCGTGGCCGTCCTCTCGCCTGTCCCCTTCCTTCTCTGCCACTGTGACTCTGCCGTGCTCTCCTCTGCCCTCCAGTCTCGTGTCTGCGGACCAAGTGAACTGGACGAGCAAATATTTAATAGTTGTCTGGCTAATGCAGGGGCTACACTACGCCAGTCGTCCTGGCTTTATAGCACCACAAGACCTCTCTGAAGAAAGGCCGATCTTGGAGGCAGAAGAATCGTTAAAATCATGTCCAGTCACATTCGGTGACGCACAGCAGCACGCCGAATGCATCTTCGCCAACGCAACATAGTTTCAATCAAGCCTCGTCATTCCAGGCATCTCTGCGCCGCTCTGTTGCGAACGTGCTCTACCCGGTACGTCGCGTGCCACTGCCAGTAGGCTGAGGCGGAGGCGGAGGTGCTAATCCTCCATAAGTTGGATCAGAGATGTGACTCCAGGTGGACGGATCCACAGCAGTACTGGTATCGTACGATGTTTGGACCGGAGCCGAAGGCGACCTTGTCGTACTGCGATCGCTCCTGGTGCAAGTCCGCGTTCGCGTGCTACTCTTGCTTTTCCCTCTCCTCTGGTGTCCCTCTCTCTGCTCGGACGGGGCCGGAGCAACGCTCGCTTCAGGTGGAGGACGCTCCGTCAAACCCTCGTAAGTCGCGTCAAAGGCCTGGGCCCTTTCGGACGGCTCCACGACTGGGATAGCTGTACTGTATGTCGGAGTTCCCAGAGGCCGAGAAGAAGCTAGGTAAGTTGTCAATACCGCGTTGCAGATCACTCCTCGGACCAACATACCGCCATAGCTTCCAGATTCTGTTATCTGGACGTGGATCTCGTTGCTACCGGTTGGGAGGAGTAATGCGTGGATGGCATCTACGACAGTTGCCGCGTCGACCGAAGAGGGGGTTTCTTCCATACGGACAGGCGTAGGAACTGAAAGGAACGTTGTAGGAACAGCGGCGAAGCTCTGCGTGCCGTCTAGTCGGGGCACAGAGGGACTACCAGTCTGCACCAACGGACCGGCAGCAGCGTACGGCATCCTTCAACGATGAGAAAACGTATAGCCAAGTAACAAGATGTGAGCAGTCAACCGATGGGGAAATGCCCAAAGAAGCTGTGGGACACCTCAGGCGTATACCCATGGAGGCTTATATACGGGACCAACCATACCAAATCCTCCCATTCATGATACTCTTATGGCTGAATCTTATGGCTGAACAGGGTCCTGCAATAAAGAGAATAGCCCTGTCCGCACTTGAGCTAGTGTGCCGCAAGCAAGGGATACAGTCTCACGTGGGTTGGTTAGACGGGCCAGGTTATCGAATGGCGATGCGGGGTTTCCGCAACGGAGTAATCTTTAGCAATACATAGTGCCACGGACTGCTGCTGTCAGATTGAATTGGCTGTCGTCAATCAAGGGATGACGGGAAATGCCTAAATGAGATGCAAGTTACGTCTGAGACAGGCCTGGGCTATTTTTGTGGCGCCCAAGCTCCCTTTCCTTGCATGCCGTGCTACGGATAGGCGGACGAGAACGGCGGATTCTTCTATCGTGGTATGTACATCGCATGCCGCACTCTGACTTGACTACTCCTCGTCCAGCCACTGTAGCCTCTTCGGCCGTAACTCAAACGAAGCGGGTAAGTGGAAAGGGTCCGAGAGCAGGGCGCTACCGGTTCGGGTTTCGCAAATCGATCCGGTTGTGGACTGGTCTGAGGCTGTAAATGGGGTAGCTCAGGCCAGGCCCGGCGTTGTGAGCTAAAGATATGGAAGAAGGGCATCCTCCGCAGGCTGTTCGCAGGAGATGGGGCTGTTGTAAGAATCTTGTTCTCCCTCCAACCAAGCGCGGGCTCAGTTCTATTCCGCCAGCTCCCAGGTAATCTCGCAGTCGTTTAAGTAGGCTGCAGCAGTCGCATCCGGCTGAAAAGCGGCGCGAAGTCGATGTACGCAGTCGCGATGGCGATAGCGGTTAAGCAGGATTCAAATGTTTGCAAAAAGACAAGTGCGCTGTGTGGTCACTGTGTTTGAAGAAAGCGACGGCAGGGCGATGAGGGGCAAGGTACCGAGGATCCGCTCTGAGGTGAGATCCCAAAGTAGCTCCCTACCTTGATTAGGAAATTATAAGCCTCAGAGGAAGCGGTAATAAGCGGAAATAACCGTGTAGAAGTGTTCTTCACATTGCTATTTCTTTTTTTTTTTGAAGAAGGAAAGAAACAAGAAAAGAAAAGAAGAAGAGAAAATTGTGCCCCGAGCTTCCACGAGACATCCACGGGTCCGTAGAGAGGGCGGAGACCGGTACTGGGTTTATCGCATCGAGAGGTAAATTTTGATTTTTCGAGAGGGCGGAAGGAAGCGGCTGGAGCCGTGGAAGACAGCGACGGCTAACCTCACGCACAACCGCGAAGGATCCGGGGATGCAGATCATCAGCGCCACGTATATTAGATCGCAGACAGCCCTCGCTACTTCTCATCTGCTTTTCTGTTGGATGCTAACACGCTGCTGGACCGCGACTTGGTGTTGTCCGATTGAGAAAGGCCATTTTTCTCGACCATGTGAGCTCAACTATGGAACTATTAGCAGTCCGCTGCTTCCCTCTTGCTGGCTATGCTTTCAGGAGCGCGTATGATAAGTAACAGTTATATTCTCCCCGTGGTGCATGTCATGATGGATGCTAATGATGGAGAAAGGAAATGGACATGCTCGGCGAAATACGCCCCAAGAAGCAGGGCCGCGATGGCCCTTCGAGTGCCTCGCAAAACATCTGCAGCAGAGGAGAGAGCGGACTAATTGGAGGCATATTCTGAGACACAAATCTTTCCTGCGCGACCGTGGGAAGATTTTGTTGGCTGCACATCGACCTGGGCCGGTGTGGGCGGTGAGAGAAGCCAGTCAGCGGTCTCGAAGAGCAGGGAGACGGGCAGCGCACGCAGAAGCTAAGAGATGGGCAGGCATTGGCCGGTATTTCGGCGCCAGAGACGAGCAGTTTCAAGGCAGGAGCCTGATCTTCCACGCGAGGCTCTGTGGGGTCCCCTGCAGCACAGCCGTCTGGACCGACACGGCAGCGATCTTTGCTCCACCTCCGCCCTCCGCCATTCGTCCGCCCGGAAAGGATGCGTCAGCTTCGAGCGGGTCTCTGGGAACCACCTTCCCCCTTTCCATCCACTGTCTCATTTACATCCCCACGGCCCGCTACCAAGGGAAAAAGGCGACCACTGGACCACCAAGACACCAATCCGCCGAGTCAGAAGCATCACGCGAAACACGTTGCCCAGGCCACCCTACGGCTGGGAAGACTCTTGGACCCCTACTAAGGCCGTCATCTACTCTGCGATTGCAGTCGTTGTAGGCTGCCATATGATCTCATAAAGGACATGGACAGGCATCCATTTGGCGTTCCTTCGTCATCTTGCTCTTCTCGGCCTTGGTTCAGATAAACGTGCAACCCAAAGGGGCGCCCAATCTGGTAAGGATGAGCGGCTCTTTTTCCTGCATTCAAGCATGCCGGTTGACGTCGTTCGCGCCCGGATAGAGTCTCTTGCGTCTTCCGAGCCGTTTGGTGTTGCTGGCCTCGCTCAAATGTCCCACTTTTCGCCGTATTGAGTGCGGGGCCTGCACGATTCGGTGGCGGAGGCCCTGGGCGGCATACAGTCCACCCCGCGTGCCCGCTTCCAGCGATTAGCGGGCATAACGATGGTCCGCATTCAGGGATGGGCGCCCGCTCCCAAGTGAAATCACTAGACACGCAGCGATTCTCTTTCCTACGCCGAAGTCGTTGGCTGTCCCCGCCCAAGTCGGTACTACTAATGAAAAGTTGCCCTATTTTCAGCCGTAGCCTAATCCCGCCCGGTAACACCGCCGTGCGATTACCGATTGTAATGAAGCCGTATATGCGGTTTCAAGCATGCGAATCTCCACGCCACGCAGCTCTTGATGCCGGGCCAGTTCACCACCATATTTTGCTGCCCGTATTAGCTAGTCGCCCATGATAGACTCTCTCGACTCTAGTTGTAGGTATGTAGATAGACAGGTATATAAAAAAGGGCGAGGTGGGCACATGCTGTATTAGAGCGTGTGACTTTCTAATACTTTAGCGTGCGCTCTTTGGGTGGCAGCAGCGGCTCTAGTCTAAGAGAGTACCGCTTACGGGTAGTATAAGCAAGGCCGCCACCGCGAATCCGCAGAAGTAGCTCCTAGGGTACCCAGGCAAGGAGGAGCTAAAGTAATCATTGCGCCAGCTAGAAGGCTCCTAAAACGATACGGTATTCATCAGTAGAAAATACAGTGAGATCGGCTCCGCCAATGCTAGTGGCGCGGGAGGGAGGGGGTATTACGCTCCGTACGATCTACGCTAAATGCCCTGCCAACGATACGTAAAACATAGATAATAGTAGCTTATTTTACAAGAAAGTTCTAGATATCACTCTCGCTACAGAGAGACAACCTGCAACGAAGGAGAAGAGCAGAATTTACCATACTGCCGTGCGCCAATAGAGACGGCTCTCATAAGCTAAGGATCCAAGGTGGCGTGGGATATGGGCAGGCTCCCTGAACACTCCTGGAACGAGATATTGAGCAAGCCGTGGCCACGGCTGAGGCCTTATCGGGCTTCGTTTCAGATGCGTTCACGCACAAAGACGAGGAGTCAGGGGCGGAGCCTGTCATAGTAGAGGAGTTAGTAAGGCTGGTAGAGGCGCTGCATGCAGCAAGCGTGCTTAGAACATGGGGAGAGCAGCAAAAGGGAGTGCTGTTGAACTAGATTATACGCCCCCTAGAGCATAAGCAACAGCTAACGCGGCTGAGGCTCAGTAAAAAATGATTAGCGAGGAGCTCTGAATGGCTTCATTAACAGGCGGAGTAATTAGATGAGTGATCGCTTGGACGTGGCGATAATCTGGGCACAGCGATACGGGGTGTACAACCGGAGCCAATCGCTGTAAGCAGGTTTGACCAGGCTCAGCCCCGACCTTGTTACGTTGTGTTGCAGATGCAGCATGCATCAGCGTTAGCTGCTTGCTGCAGTGGGTCTGGGCGCCTTTCCCGTATAGCCCTCAGAAAACCCTTGTCTCATAGAGCAACCTTGGCAGCGCTTATTTCACACCATGTTTTGCAAGCTGTGCATAGGAACTCTGACCCACTTACCTGGATAATTCTACTCAGGTAGCCGATATTCGGAAAGGCAGCTTTCCGTCTTCCGTGCGTGATCCAATCGGGACTCAAGGCTATTCGTTGGAGAGGGTGAATCTATAAAAACGCACGAATATGCCCTTCGGTTGGAGATTTTATCTTCTTAAACCATCAACTTACTTCTCTCCTCCTCCTCCATTCGACGCGACAATGGAGCAACTCCCTAAGAGATCCTTGCTTGAAGTGGGAAATTTTTCTTCCCACAATGCGTCCTCCAGGCTTTTCAGCCTCGAGAATATCCAACTGCTTGCTGGAGGCGTCATTTTCCTGGTACAAACCCCGCAAACCATTCGCTTGACGTACGGACAGCTGAAATAGAGCATGCATAGCTCCTCCTGAAATTTGTGGCAACAGCATTTTACAACGTCTATTTCCACCCGTTGAGCAAATGTGAGCTGTCCGATCCAGGTACTGTGGCAGTCTTGCTGACGTGTCTGACTCATCCAGACCCTGGCCCGACGTATGCCGCTATCAGTGGCTCAGTCTGGCATTTTATCGCCCTCGAAGGCGACCAACCGGAATGGGTTCGCAGACAGCATGACAAATATGGCGAGGTTGTGCGTTTGGGCCCTGATAGGCTCAGCTACATTGATCCGCAAGCCTGGAAGGACATTTTCGGGCACCGCACCGGTGGACGCCAGGAGAACCCCAAGGACAAGCGCTTCTATGGCAAGGAGTACAACGGCGAAGACACCATAATCACGACCGAGAGCCCAGCGGCCCATGGGCGGCTGCGCAAGGTGTTTGCGAACGCCTTTAGCGACAAGGCGTTGAAGATGCAGGAGCCTCTGATCAAGAAGTATGTTGATCAGCTCATCGACGTCATGCACCGCTCGGTCAAAGACGACGAAGACGCCAGTCTGGACATGGTGAAACTGTACAACTGCACTACCTTCGATATCATGGGAGATCTTACATTCGGCGAGCCGCTTGGGATGCTGGATACGTCGGAATACACGCCGTGGGTCAAGGCTGTCTTCGCCAGCATCAAGACTGGAGCCTTTTACCGCATGCATCTCGAGTACCCCATCATTCGGCCTATCATCCGCCGGCTCATCCCCAAGTCGATGTGTGATGCGGAGAGGTTGCACTTCCAGCACTCAGTCGATCGGGTAGACCGCCGTCTCGCCAGGGGCGTCACCAAGGAGAAGCCGGACATCTGGAACCTCGTGCTGGAGAAGGGGCAAGACGAGCTGACTGTTGGCAAGATGCATGCAAACTCGTCGCTCTTCATGATAGCAGGGACGGAGACAACGGCAACGCTTCTAAGTGGCCTTACCTACCACTTCTTAAAGAACCCCGACAAGCTGCAGAAGGCCGTGGACGAGGTGCGGGCGCTGGCCGAAGATGAGCTGACGCTGGAGCAGCTACCTCGCCTGCCATACCTCAACGCGTGCTTTGAGGAGGCATTCCGTGTCTACCCGCCGGTGCCCATTGGAGTACCACGCACGACGCCCGAGGGGGGCAACGCGATATGCGGCGAGTGGGTGCCAGGAAAGGTAGGTTTTGGCCGTGCCTTGCGGTCCGCTTAGGTGCGCGTGCTGACGCAGCGCCACAATAGACGCGTGTTACGGTGCCGCAGTGGGCAGCGTATCGGTCTGCTCTGAATTTCAAGGACCCGAACTCCTTCATCCCGGAGCGGTGGCTTCCCGACAGCGGCTACGAAAGCGACCGGAAAGAGGTGCTGCAGCCCTTCTCATTTGGGCCGCGTAACTGCCTGGGCAAGAAGTAGGTCGAACTGTGCACGATGGTAGTGGCTCATGGCTGACCGAGAAGCTATAGCCTGGCATATCACGAGATGCGCATCATAATGGCCAAGGTGCTGTGGCACTTTGACTTGGAGCTGTGTCAGCAGAGCGACCAGTGGGCTGAGCAGAAGGTGTGGAATCTGTGGCAGAAGCCGGAGCTCTGGTGCAGGGCCAGGCCGATCCGCTGAAGGACTGGACGGGACTGTGGGGTTGCCATCGCCTGCCAGCGTGTTCCACTGGGTTGTGAAACAATAGGACTGGCGTGGGACGTATTCAGACAAACCTTAGAGAGTAAATTGGGGGAAGAGAGGAGAGAGGGGGGGGGGGGGGGGGGGGGGTTTCCTGTGGGAAAGCATTTGGGGAAGAGTGTCAGCAGGGGGAGGAACTTGCTTTCCTGCAGCGCAGGGAGTCGGGCATGAGACGAATCGGCCGGCCAGAAGCCACCAGTTGTACTTCGAAGTCCGCTGGGCACAACCGTATGCCTGGGGTGCTAGTATGCAGAAATCAGAGAGCATGAGCCACAAGCCAAGCGCGCGGGCGAAATTGCACGGAGAGAGATGCTCTGCCTGCCAAAGAGCGGCGTTTGTGCACTGCATCGACGTCGGAAAAGGAAGCGGCGCACGAGTCAGCTGCCGACAGAGCGCGAGTCATTTCTTGGCGCGGGGAAGGGAAGCTATGACGCGCGACTTGCGCGCTGCGAAAATACCGCGACCGCCAGCTGCCTCGCCCTGCTCCGTATTCCACGCCCTCGCCCTCTCCAACCCCTCCGCTCCGCACCTGACCTGCAGCACCCGCCCTCTCTCCCGAGCCGAATAGCCGGAACATTGCCCGCGTGAGCACCTGCTTCCGCCGTGTACCGCCGTCTGCGCACCTGGCTTGCGCTCGCCACCATAGGCCGCAAGCACAAGCCGCACCGCCAGCACGCCCAGGGCCCGCCCAAGGGCAGGCACGGCAAGGACAAGAACCCGAGTAGAGGCAAGGCTGGACGAGGCTGGAGGATGGGCCAGGACGAAAGCACCATCGTGGACGAGAGCATCCCGCCCTCGACTCTCTCCACCCGCGACCTGGACGGCGTGGCCAAGTTCATCCGCGAAGGGCGCGCAAAAAAAGTCGTCGTCATGGTACATCGCCTGCCTGCTGTCACCCTCTTATGCAGCTAATCCCGCCTGTAGACGGGCGCCGGCATCAGCACTTCGGCCGGCATCCCCGACTTCCGCAGCCCAGACACAGGCCTGTACGCCAACCTCGCTCGCCTGAACCTGCCATTCGCCGAGGCTGTCTTCGACATTTCCTATTTCCGCAACAATCCTCTGCCCTTCTACACTCTTGCCCAAGAACTGTACCCGGGCAAGTATCGTCCCACCATCACGCACTCGTTCATCCGTCTGCTGTACGAGAAGGGCATCCTCCTGAAGCTGTTCACCCAGAACATTGACTGCCTCGAGCGTGAGGCAGGCGTGCCTGGTGATATGATCGTAGAAGCCCACGGCAGTTTTGCCGAGCAAGCTTGCATCGAATGCGGCGCCTCATATCCCGATGACAAAATGAAGGATCACATCCAGCGTATGGAGCCGCCGCGTTGCGAGCAGGGCCACTGTGGCGGCTTGGTCAAGCCCAAGATTGTCTTCTTCGGCGAGCAGCTGCCGGCATCCTTCTTCGACAACCGCGACAAGCCTGCCGAGGCTGATCTCTGCATAGTCATGGGCACCAGCTTGACCGTCCAGCCATTTGCCAGCCTGCCAAACTTCGTCCGAGACGGCTGTCCAAGGTTGCTCATCAACAAGGAACAAGTTGGCTCCATTGGCTCGCGCGGTGATGATGTCATGCTTCTGGATGACTGCGACACGGGCGTGCGCAGGCTCGCTGAGTCCTGTGGCTGGCTGGAGGAGCTCGAGGCTCTGTGGGCACAAACCGCTCCCAAGGCTGCAAGCGACCTTGGCCGAGAGCCTCCCAAGTCCAAGGACGAGATGCTTGGGGATGAGGTCGAGAAGCTCAGTAAACAGGTCGACCAGACGCTCAAGCTGGCAGACAACCAGCATAAGTGGCTGGAAGATCACGTCGATAAAAAGTCCAAGACCAAGCTCAGCCCTGAGCCGCCCCAGCCAGCTAAGGAACTGTCGGCCCAACCCGACATGGGCAATGTTACAGACAGTGGCGAGAGCAGAGCAAAGTCCCCAGCCGACATCAAGCGGGACGCAACGCCCAAGATTCCCACCGACGAGCACAGCGGAAACCTCGCACATGTATTCCCTCACATGGCAAACAAGCCGTCGTTGTAGCATTCATTCCCTGGATGCGATATAGATGTATGGTTGGCCTCTCATTCTTGGCCTCTGTTCTGTTGGTTGTGGATGAGCGCGGCGTTGATCTTCTTGTTTCCTTCTCCCATCCAAAGAGGCGGCACTCTCAGTTCTGAATCGGTTGTCTTACATCATTCGGCGTCAATTATCTGTTACGTTCTTCCTGCGTTGTACTTGCCAAAGACGGAACATGATGGCGGCGGCAAGAGCATATGATATGCCTGAGTATATTTGCGGATACAGATACGGTCGCTCTGCGTTTGGTCGTCGGATCTTCAGCGCAATCACTTCGGAGACTAGACAGCATCAGCTACGGGTTGCGTTCGCCAGATTTTCCTTCTTCAACGTACATGTGCAAGGCAGCACAGTAGTGGCCCATGCCAAGGACAGCATCGAATTCAGATCCTTCAGTCCAGCAACTTCAACGCACAGTGGCGAGATGGTCTTACATAGGGTCAGCGAGGCCATGACTCTCCTGGAAACATGCCACTTACCATCCAAAGCACCCCAAGAATTGTTCCGCTGATAATCGCGAAGAAGACCAGGACTCCGTATGAACTGGAAGGAATCCAAATAGCGAAGACAATGACAGCGCAGGCTGCAGTTGACATTCCTGCCACTTCGATCCTCCCGAAACGGTCACTCGCCCAGCCCAACGTCGGACGGCCAACCGCTGTTCCCAAGTTGAGAAATGCTGTAACAGCGGAGGCCTGTGAGTCACTCAACCCTAGGTAATCCTTGCCGTACGCGGACAAGCTATACAGCAGCGTCATGTATCCCAGCATGCTTGTGAAAGCCCAGCCAAGCAGCAGCAACACGTTTTCTCGCCTCAGCAGCGCCACGTCGAACCCCCGGATGGTTGCCCGCACCTCCTTGTTCCTGCTCCGGATCAGCGCCACCGCTACCAGATTCACCGCCCCGCTCACGATGCCAATCACCCGTAGCGCCCAGCTCAGTCCAGCGGAGTCAATGACCCGCTGCGTCGCAAATGCAAACGCGATGCCGCCAATGCCTGAACCAGCGGAAACGATGCCATTGGCCAGGCTACGCTTCTTCTCGAACCACTGACTCGTCACCACGGCTGACGGCAGGTACGCCAGGCCAATACCGACACCGACAAGCGCGCCTTGGGTGAGATAGAGCTGCCAGATGGACGAGTGTGATGCGAATGAAGCGAGGATGTAGCCCGCAGTCTGGACGACAACGCCGGCGAGCATTGGGATGTGGATTCCGAAGCGGCGAGTCAAGATGGTAATGGGCGTGGCGAGGGAGAGCGAGCAGCCAAATTGGAGGCCACCGATGAAGGCATAGTCGAGTGCTGTTGCGGACGGAAAGGTCTGGGCAGTCAGATAGTGGGAGAGGAAGACTCCGTATGTCTGTTGACGGTTTATTAACACAAGGTGAGAAATCGTGGAATTTGCTCAGACGAAGGAGAAGACAGTCTGAGACAGGAATACGATTTGAATGGACGGAACGAGAGATGAGTGCTCACAGCAGCAATTCCCCACGTGCAGGCGTTCAGGAAGAAGACGCAAACCACACAAACCCAACCGTATCCTCCGTCAGGTATGGCTTCTGGATCTTGGATAACTACACCCTCGGGCGTCTCCTCCGCGACTTCACGCGGCGCGCATTCAGCATCACTGCCCATTTTTCTTTTGGTAGAATTTTCTGTGCTGCCGCCTCCGAGGTCCGGATGCAAATGAGGGGTTAAAATCAATGACGACTAAAGGAACGCGGTAGGCCTTAACCCCCAGCCGAGCAACAACCGCCTTGACAGCGTATCAGATGACGGGTTAGTCGTGGTCGCAGGATCTTGAGCGGGGGAAACCAACAAAAAGCTGTCGCGACGGACGTGATGCACGGCGCGATATAGAGTTCATTTACAATTCGGTGCACAGGCACGACATCTTGACAGTAGTCCAACAGCACCCAACCGCAGGATGGTTAGCGATACCGGCTTCCCATGCCGGAAGCGGGGTGGATATGTCAGCGGCTTAGCTGAGAAAGGCATGTGTTACAGGGAGGCGCCCCCACCTTTGAGGCTGTTTGGTAGCTCGGCTATCCTCCAAACGAGTCCTGCTGGAGGCTCACGGCAGACAAAAGTTAGCTGCTAGAATGGTAGAGTCCGCCTTTGCCAGAGAGTGTTGAAGCTGTCGCTTGGATGTGGATGCAGCCGCTCGCCGTCGTCTTGCAAAAACGTATGTACACTCAAGTGAAGACTTGAGTTCCCCACATCTCTTTCGCCGACACTAACAAACGCCGTTCTGGCATAATGTTGCACCTGCTCAAGCGGCAGAGCAAATGAAGAATAATGCAAGGGGCAAGAACTGGAACGCATACGGATCAAGACTCGAATCCTTGGCCATGAGTTGAAGCAAGTCCACGTTTGGAAGAAGCGGTGGCGCGCGGCAGTTATCGAATGACGTGGTGTCTCTTTCGCATCATTGCAGGGGCGAGCGGCAGTGATCTGATAAGGACACCGGTTCGGGGCCCCATGTAGCGAAAGTCGCGGTGTCAGAGACTGATTGATCAGATTAGATCCTCGCGGTGATCAAGGAGTGAAACCTTGCGCTGACGCTTGGAATGAGTGATGAGGGTAAGATGGGAAGGTCTAATTATGGCCTTTTCCAGCGGCTGGCTTTACTTTTCGTGTGCTCCCTTCCCCGCATTGATTCACCGGTGGCGTTCCGCTATGCTGTCGGCGCCGCCGCCATTGCTGTAACGGTCCACTACCGATCCGGCTGCCGAGAGAGATGACGGGCAGCTGCGCGGCCTTGATCGGGGTGTGTTTTAGGCTTTCCGCCCGAAGCTCCTTCGGGAATCGTTCCGTTCGGCAGAGTAGAGATGCAGAAGTGATTTTTGACTGCCAGATAAGCTTTCCGTCCCGCTGAACCTTATGGTGTATAGGATAAGCTCGAACGAAAGAGCCGCAAGCTTCTCTCTTACTCGAACGTCGATGAAAAACAGAACATGCCTATTCATGTAGGGCACGGATTGCAATCTTGCCGAGACCCGAAAGTCGTATAACCAGCGCTGCATATCCTGCATACCAAAGATGATCCAAATAAGGAGTCCAGCGTCCGGTGTGAGCTGCGTAGATGGTCCGAGGCAGGCCTTGATGCGCCAATACGACCTTTGGATGTCTCAGTCTCGGCCGAGAGAACCGTTCAATCCGAGCAGCGCTTCCGAACTGTGGGGTAAAGAAGTGGGACTATACCTTGTTAGGGTATGATTTCTGCGCGTCTTGGCCTTTCCTGTAGGGGAATTCAGATGGTCGATGATGTCGCGTGTAGGAATTCACGAAAAAGTATTCCGCTCGCCGTTCCGTTTCACTCAGGCAAGCCTGAGGTGGCCCACAGTAGCCGTTACTAGTATATAAACCATTTCGGCAGAGGAGACGGGCTTGAGACCACAGCCTCCAACTCAGCTTCCTTCACGGCATGACGGAAGTCCACATTGCTGCTGCGCTACAGTCGTTGGGCGCGCATGCGCGTCCGCTCCCCCTGCTGACCATTTTCATTGCCTACGTGGTCAGCGTTGTCATTTACCGTCTCTTCTTTCATCCGCTGCGCAAAGTTCCAGGCCCATTCCTTGCCAGGTTCACGGAGTTGTGGCGCACCGGACGGTATTTCCGTGGAAGCTGGCACGATGATATCCTGGAACTTCACCGGAAGTATGGCCCTGTCGTGCGGCTTTCGCCAAACGAAGTGAGCTTCATCGACAAGGACGCTCTGTTAGCAGTCTACGGTTACACCAAGGGAACGAAGAAGGTTCGATATCCCGGCCCCTGTCAAGCAATCAATCAAAAGCTCACTGAGACTTCTTCGACAGACATCATGGTATGACACATGGAAGCTTCCTGGAGTCACGAACTCTTTCTTCCACTCGACCGACCCCCGCGAGCACTCGTTCCTACGCAAACGCGTCTCGGCGACTTATTCGATGACTTCAATCCTCTCTCTGGAGCCTCGCATACAACAGGTCGCCGACACCATGTGGTCGCGGTTCGGGGACTTCGCTCGCAGCGGTGAGGCCGTCGACCTGGACAAATGGGCGTCGTTCTTCGCTTTCGACGTTGTTGGCGAACTGGCGCTTGGAGGCCCCATGGGCTTCGTCGTGTCTGGTGCTGACCCCGAGGGCATCATCGCCGCAATCCACGGTTTCTTCTTCTTCGGAGCGAACATGGGCTACCTTCCCTTCCAGTCCAGACTCATCCAGAACCCGGTCACGCAGGCCATCGCCGGGAAGATTGACGCCAAGGCCAACGGGGCCAACTACTTCAACGCCTGGCTCGCCCAGCAGATCGGCCGTCGCCGCGCGCGCGGGCCGCCGAAGGCTGGCGAGAAGGCCGACATGCTCGACCACTTCATCTCGATGAAGACGCCCAGCGGCGGGCCCGCCGAGGACAAGGACGTCCTCGTCGAGATGGGCAACATCGTCGGCGCCGGCGCGGACACGACGTCCATCGGCATCCGCACCGTCCTCGGCCAGCTGCTGCTCAACCCGTCCTCGTACGCCCGCGCGCAGCAGGAAATCGACCAGGCCTACGCCGACCACGGCTTCTCCGACGAGCCCGGCGCCAGCAACATCACTTTCGCGGTCGCCAGCGAGCTCCCGTTCCTGGCTGCGTGCGTCAAGGAGGCGCTGCGGCTGCATCCGAGCATCCTCTGGCAGCTGCCGCGCGAGGTCCCGGCCCAGGGCCTCAACGTCAAGGGCTACTACATCCCCAGCAGTGCTACGGTGAGCATCAGCCCGATCAGCCAGAACCGCTGTCCGGAGGTGTACGGGCCGGATGCCGACGCGTGGAGGCCGGAGAGGTGGATCGTCGGAGAGGGCTCGACGGAGCAGCAGGTGAGGGACATGACCAAGTTTGATACCACGGTAAGCCCGTTACACCTTTTTTTTTCACCACTTCTGTGCCTTGCGCTCGTTCTGACTTCCGCGCGACAGTTTGGCTACGGCTCGCGAACCTGCGTGGGCAAGCATCTGGCGCTCGTCGAGATCCACAAGTTTGTCGCGCAACTGCTCCACCAATTTGACGTGGAGCTCGTGAATAAGGAGAAGCCGTGGGTCACGCATTCCATGTGGTTCTCGTATCAGGCCGAAATGTTTGTTAAGGTGAAGGAGAGGGAACGTCGGGCGTGACGCATCAGCAGGATGGCGCGCACGGGTGAAATAGGCTGTTAGAATGGCCTGGAAGCTCGATGCGATCAAGCACAAGTAAAGCAAACAGGAGGTGTTGGTGCGGGTTTCTTTTTCTTTCTTTTTTTTTTTGTCTATTCTCCAATCCAGTAGTATTCTTTGTTTTACTTTTCGTTTGCCCAGCCGGCAACATTACGCTTCTAAACCGAAAGAAAAAAGCAATCAAAACCATCCGTCCCCGTGATTGGTCCCTGACCACACATTGAATTGCGACTTGTAAATGTGCTATGATCGTCGTCTCGTATCTCAAACTTATAACAAGAAACTGTTATATAGGATCGAAAGGCATAAAACAGCTTGGTATTAGTGATAGGCACGGATCGCGCGAGATATGTCCATTTTCCACAATACCGGCTGGCAGACCACGCTGCGCTCTTTGAACACATGATCATGGATCTGATCGCATGGCATGGATACCGGAGGCTCCTGAGGTCAGCCTCAAACATTGCATAGAGCGATATGCAGGACCATTGCACAAGAAAGAGACTTTGAGAGCAGGTGCGTTAGGCAACGGGACCTGATTGAATAGCTTTGTCAGTGCAAGCACAGCATTGTAGTTTTGACCAGACAGAAGCTCCGGCTGACCGAAAGGTCACGCGATCATGCTGTTGCTCCGGCAGTGTGCGCTTTGCGGCTAAGCCACATTCAACGCTTTCGCCAAGCGTTAAACCCACCCATAGAAGATGGGACAAAACTCCCAACCAATAGAATAGCATGGCTGCGCTTAGTGCAGCCCTCTTTGCTCACGGCAGATGCTGCTGATCTCACGTCTTACCCAAGAAACTGCCTTCCCCATCCAATGCATTTCCTTGCCGCAGGGCTGAGCGCATATTGAATATCTAATTTCTTTTCCCAAGGCGCAAATAACCACAAAACATGGTATTACTGACCTCAGGGAGGTACAGCCTACCAAACGCCTCAATGCAACATCTCAGGCCAAGCAGATGCCTCATGTGCTGTTGCTCGTCAGCCTCTCGCAGCCTATTTTCGCGGTCGAATCCTCCGTGAGACCCTTTTCAAGCCAGTACCATGGCGCACCGTTATAAGTCAGGTATATCTTCAAACTGGATCTATCTTGTCTTTATATTCCTTCTCAATGCCGAAAAAGCTTCTTGAGAAAGTCCACGCCGCTTGTACTTCGACTTCGTGCATTCAGCCCCAGCGATGCCGTACTACCTCTGCGCGCTGCTATCAATAGCCACGGCGGTTGCTGCCAGCCCAATACTCAGGCTTGCGTTCAACTCGGTCATCAGGTCTGATTTTCCGGATCCCTCACTCCTCAAAGATGGCGATATGTGGTATTCTTTTGGCACAAACCAAAACAGGAATATCCACGTGCAGATCGCCACATCGCCCGACTTTGATACATGGACGGTGGTTTCTGGCAAGGACGCACTCCCAAACTTGCCTGGATGGGTGAATCCGTCCGACCCGGCCGTATGGGCACCAGATGTGATAAAGAACGTACGCCTCCTCCGAAGAACCCGTGTGGAAACTGGTCGCTACTGACATTCTCTGCCTGGAGGACGATGGTAAATACGTGCTCTACTTTAGCGCCGCCAAGGTCGATGCTGCCAGTCATTGCATAGGAGTAGCCACGTCCGATGATGTTGAGGGCCCGTACACTGCTCAGGACGAGCCGTGGGTTTGTCATCTTGAGCAGGGCGGCACTATCGATGCTTCAAGCTTCCGGGACTCTGACGGGTCTCGCTACGTGACATATAAGATCGACGTGCGTGAAGAGTTTCGGTCATTCTCAGTCGGAGTTTTTTTTTTTTTTTTTTGCGCTGACCAGATGGCAGGGAAACTCGCTCAATACCCGTGATGGCTCTTGCGGCGGGGCACGGCCATACAATCCAACCCCGATCATGCAGCAGCAAGTTAGCGCCAATGGGATCGACAAGATTGGCGATCCGATCGTGCTTCTGGATCGTGAGGATCCTGACGGGCCCCTCGTCGAAGCACCCAGCATCGCGAAGCTCCCTGACGGGCGTTACGTCTTGTTTTTCAGCTCCAACTGCTGGGAATATAACTACGATTTGAGTTACGCGCTTGCGGACAGTGAGTATTCCACACACATTTGACAGAACCCATGAGCTGAACTCACTGCAACAGGCGTGAGGGGTCCATATAAAAAGTCGGGGCCACTTTTCACTAGCACGGGAAGCGGTTTGGACAACCCTGGAGGTGCGAGTATAGCCGCGGATGGTAACCACCTGATCTTCCATGCCTTCGTCACGGAAAATACCCGCGGCGTATATTCTACCTCGGTTACTTTCAATGGCGACGAGGTAGCGACAGGCTAAGGAGAGCGCTCAGTGCGATGTACGTTTGGTATGGGTGTGGGGTTAATTCCGTGGATAGCGCGGTTGCCGCGATTCTGAAATTGTGTATTATATCTTCAATGTAAATACAATATTGCTCGACCTCATCTTCACGGTCCGTTTATTGTTGGTGATTGTGCCCGAACGCAAGCAAGTACGAGACCGAAAATATCGGGGAAACAGGAAAAACACTTTTGAACATCTGAAAATCTTCGGTGAGATCATACGTACAACTCCATGTAGGCCAGCAATATGTAGGTGGAAGGCGTTGGGTGTTGAGAAGGGCGCAGAGCCGCTGGGTGTTTGCGGCGTGCGGGGGTTCTGATTGGTCGGCGGATCGCACTGCATCCTCGCTGCCGAGAAACATCACGATGATCCGCCCTAATCTTTTCGGCAGTCTGGATGTCATGCTGGAGCTGCCGAATTGCATCCGACAGCTGCCCAGCTTTCATCGCTACCCAGTTTGACTCCAAAGCTTGCATTATGCTTGCTTCCCCAGGGCCGGAGCAAAATTGTTAAATTCAAACCGCATCATAGCGGCGCGGAACGCTCATAAAGACTGGAGTTATATGACGTACTGGGTATCGTTAGGCTTCTGGTACAGCAAAAAGAAGTAAGCACCACTTACCGGGATGAAGAGGTATGGGACACGCCGCTCGTACTCCTTCCAGGCCTCGCCGTACCTTTCGCGACATCTCTCGATGTCTCTCTTGGCACGGTGGACAATCATGACGCTGAAAAAGATGGAGTAGAACCACGGAAACGGCGAGTTGAATCCAGTGATGAGACCCCAGGAGAAAGCGAAGAACCAGTCGCAGGTGTAGTGGATCTTGCGGGCCATGCCGTCTTCAAAGTTGTCGAGTCAGTAAAGTTGTCGTCAGCTGGAGAAAGCGAAAAAACTTACACCATCCGTCACACATGATGTTGTCGCCAGTGCTTGTTTGAATGACCTGAGGGTTCTTGACGTACTTCCACGGAAGCTGCGGGAAAGTCTTGCGGTTCAAGGCTACGCCGCGCTCCATGGCCCTGAACATGTTCTTCTGGCTGTTCCCGGTATCCCAGACCCAGTAGGCAAACAAATAGGCTGCGAACCAGAAGGCCAGTATGCCGCGATTCCAGTGGTACTCGGACGGGTGGTGGGTGGCCAGGTAGATAGTGCAGTGACAGTACGTCAAGGGAACACCGGCCAAGTTCCAGAAGATGAGCATAAAGCCCCATTTTTCATAATAAATGTCCCTAGGATAAGGCTTAGTAAGGAACACCTGACGCGAGAATGACTGCCCTACCAGCTCGTGATGATGAGCTCCTCGCCTTTGGCGCACGCGTTACCGTACAGGAAATGGGCCATCAGGATAAAACAGACCTCGCCTGAAACGTAGCCCAGCTCTTCGTATTGCTTCAGAGCAGTTCCAAGGGTAAGAAGGAAGAGGATGTACCAGGGCATCCTGACCTCGAAGAACATCTGGCCACCGACTTAGTAGAGAGGTCTTTGGCTGTTGAATGGAAGGATTCCGTTGCGTCTTACCTTGAAGTCCAGCCAGCCAAACAAGCGCGGGTTAAGCTCAGCGCCCATGAAGAAGTCATATACGTGGTTCCCCGTCATGCGATGCTGGGCACCACGAGCCAATGCGGACGCGTATGCAGCAGCCGAGGTCAGAAAACCGGAAAGGATGGCCACGGACATGAGGGGGCCAAATTCGTCAACGAGGGTGTACAGCTTGAACAGGCCGGAAAAGTGCAGGCCAAGAGCCACGGCTATGGTGATGTACCATGACCACACGGCGGAGCAATAGTAATCAAGCTGCTTTCCAAGGTGTGGGATGTATTTGCCTTTGCCGTAAACGCCCGGGAGGTACAAGTAGCCCAGTCCTTCGACGATCAGAAAGGACCAGTAAATGGCCCAAGCCTTAGCGTAGGGAAATGCATGTGTATATGCGAGGCTAGCGATGTGCTTCACAAATTCGGGCAAAGGCTGTCCTCTTGCAGGCAGTGGAAGGCGGCCGTTGTAGCAGACAGCGCCGACGAACATGTACCACATGAGGAGAGGGAAGCCAATCATCATAGCAGCAACGCCCAAGGGACCTCCAAACTCATATTCGGCGTGAGAGTCAGTGTCGACGACATCTTCCACGGGCTTTCCTTTTGCGGCTGCGCGAGGACGCTCTTTACGGAGTCTTGGTTCACTGATGCGAGCATTAGCGGTGCCCCAGGTGACAATTTCCGGATATAGAAACGGACCTAGTGGGAGCCATAGGGAGCGAAGGTCGATCTGCGAGCCACTCGAAAGCCTTAAGACGCGTGTGGCAAGTGGACGGCGGGCCAATTGGCAAAAATCGGCGACCGCGGACACGCTTTTAGATGACCATGCCGGAGTCCGCGCAATCCGAGGGATCCGCGGAGCATGTTTAGGAGGAGTGAGGGGCTTAAAGTTTTGATTAGTTCTCGGGGGAGATGCCCTGGATAGATGCGCCTCTTTGCGAGATGCTTGCAAGAGGCTGGGATTGTTTTGCTTGTGTTGTGCAGTGAAAGATGGAGAGTGAGCAGGAGGCGGGTGGAAGTGGTGGCCAGTGCACGCCCCAGGCATCAAAGCCGTCCATGAGGCCACAACGGAACAGCTCCGACAGCCCCGCCGCCGACCGTCGTCCGCGCCGCAAACACCACGGGAAGACCAACCGCCTCAAGATCCGCAATCTAGCTACCACCATTGCGACCATGGCCGCCCACCTTGAGCCTCCAAGTAGCACTCGACAGCGTCGTTGCCGCCGTGTCTTACCACCCCCCTCGCTGACGCGCCTGCGCACAACACCTCGGGCGAGTCCCTTCTGGGCCAGCACCTGGAGACAGATGTGCGTGTCACTGCTCTCCGGTATGCCGCCTGGGATGCTGGCTCCCACTCGGCCCGCAATTCAGCCCTTGGAGAGGACGGTGGGGGTGCTGAATCGTAAACCCTCTGCTTCGACACGCCCTCTGCCGTCGCTGACCCCTCAGGACCTTCACCTCGACGGCCTCGAGAGCCACCGATTGGCGCTTCGTGAACGGGCCAAGGTGTCGCGCAATAAAGGAGATCAGACAATATGGACGCGCAAACCCCTCGCCCGCACGCGCTGATTTTTCCCAGCGTCCAAACCTACCCAATGACGAGGTCAAGGAAGATTGCTTGGACCTCCAGCATACCATGTGACGCCCAGTCCACAACGGCGCCCTGCACATGTCCTCCATACCGGACACGATGCAGTCGGTTCTGGATGTCGGCTGTGGAACCGGTGTGTGGGCCATCCAATTCGCCGAGAAGCATCCCAGTGCCCGCGTCATCGATACGGACTTGTCTCTCGTATAGCCTGATTACGTGCCGCCGAACTGCGAGTTCCTGAGCGACAATACGGACAGAGAATGGGCGTTCGCACGCAGGTTCGACTTGATCCACGCGCGCATGCCGCGCATGGGCATCCACGACTGGCCGCGCTTCCTTCAACAGTGCTGGGACAATGTCTTGAACTGCGCGAGATCACTTTCCCCTGCGCCTCTGCGGATAGAATAGCCATTTCTGATTCTCCTCTCCTGGATTGGTCTGAGAAAGCGCGCATAGGTGCTTCAATAGTTGGCACTAACACAACCGCTTGCCAGTCGTTTGAGAGACCCCTTCGCGCCATTGGTTTTCCAAAACCGCGTAAAGAGACGAGTTCGTTCCCGATGGATGTTTGGCCGAGAGCTGAGAAGGGAAAGAAGCAAGGGGCGTATGTGCTCAAAAATCCGGAAAGTGGACTTTTGGCAACCTCCACCGCGATATTCAGCCGCTATCTGGGCATGCAGAGCAAAGGCATCGAGCTGGATGCTACGGAGTCGCTAAAGGATATGCACAATCCCCGAAGTCACTGCTATGCACCGTTGTAAGTACCATCCTACTCTTAGCCCAGAATCCCAGCGCTGAGAAATGTAGATAACTCTATAGTTCCGAAAAACCGACAGCGTCGGTCAAGTCGCTTTGAGGACTCCTTCAATAAACTTTTTTTTTTCTTGGAATCTGACCTGCCGTCATCAACGCTTTTATATCCACATTCGCAACGATCAAACTGCTGCACGGCATGAGTCCGAAGGATCGTCCGTTGCACCTTGTTTCGCATTCTAGTTCGGCAATAGTCTGACCCGCAGGTTCGCGAAGCTAACAGAAATGCCCCTTGTTGAGGCTCTATCCCTTGTCCGATAAGCCGTTAGGATTGGCAAGGGGCGGACCGATTCATCTGTGGACGCGCCTCGATGGTGCGTTTCATAAAGAGTCGACGCATCATGCATTGCCACCTTTAAGATCCTCCTTAATAGTCGGACCTACTTTGCCATGAGCGGGCTTGATATTTCGGTGGAGTGCACGAACGGTTACGTGCAAATCGCCACTTCGGAATCTCATTCTGTCAGCCGGTGCTGATGATGCGAAAATGCTCCTCGCGCGCCGCGTGCCATGCGAAGGGCCAAAACTCTTCGACAAAAGGATGCTTGCGCCAATGGACTTGCCATGACTGCTTTACAGAGCTTCTGACCAGATAACCACGGCCAAGCGGCCTTTGCACTAAACGGTTCCGGTCTCCCTCCTCCGACACAGGGCGTTCCTTGGGATATCCGCGCCCGGACAGAAATCCGGCCCCAGGGCAAAGCCCGACTACCGAGACACTTTGAGCGAAGCTCGAGCTTAAGTTTGCTTGAACACATGACCGGAGGCCAGACTCTGTGGTGTACACGAATGCGGAACACAAAGAGGACTCAGTCGTTCAAATTGGTTCGCAATGTTTTTGTCTTGGTCAAAATACCACAACAGTCTTCAAAATCATCAGTCCAGTTTTCTATAATCTTCTATCTGTCACGCTCATCGGTGGAATGGCGAGGAGCGGAGCGCAGACGGGGCGGCGAGAGTGTCGGGTCATGCACTGCCAAGGGCGGAGTCCAAGACGGAGACCAAGACTAGTTCCAAGACACCAAGCCCGCGCCAACATTAGCGCCCCTCCTCCCCAACCGACACGCGACCAAACTGCACCCGCTGTTAGATGCTATCGGGGAAAAAGGAGATCTGCATCGCCGTTGTGTAGGGCGATGATTTTGGTGCACTGACTCTCCGCTGAGGCAGACCCACCACGAGCAATACAGCAGAGATGGTGGCCATCCAATCAGCCTGTCAGCATTTCGGCCTGCCATGACTTGACCGTGCCGTGTGTGGCTTGATTTGGCTCCATCTTCAGAACCCAGAACGCACGACGCCCTCCGCGATGCTGAGCTTCCCTCCGCTGTCTTATTCCTCTTTGGCATTTAGCCACAACTGCGCTGCCCAACAACAGGCCACCTGCCCAGACGCTAATCCCCCACAGCGGGCGGTTTCTCCAGAGTCTCCTCCGCTGCCAGCCCACGCTCCCACCAAATCAACCCACTTTTGCTTGCCACAGTCGGAGCAGCAGAGTCATGCCGCGGCGTGGGGACCCCATACCCCGCATGTCGGGACATACCGTAGTTCCACAGCATCGACGCTCCACTTATTAAAGTCAAGGCACTGTCCACTGCTTATTTTGAACAGCAGCTCAGCGCAGCGAACCTGTCTCACCGCACCAGCCAGTATCCGCTTCCAAACAATGGGGTTCAATCTCCACGCCGACAACAGCAATGACCCGCCCGAAGTACGCAACTGGCGGGTCCATCTGATGGCCTTGATTGTCAGCATGGGCGCCATAGCGAGTGAGAACCAGGCGCCCTTCTCTTGTACTCAGCTATTCTGACCTCTGCAGTGGGTTACGACACTTCTGTCATCGGCGGCACAATGGCTTTGGATTCTTTCAAAAGAGACTTTGGCTTGTCAGACGTCTCAAGTCATGCGCGCGACACCCTCCAGGGCAATATTGTCTCCACCTTCCAGGCCGGCACTTTCTTCGGCGCACTACTGACCTTTCCCCTCGGTGAACGCTGGGGTCGCAAGAAAGCCCTCATGATAGCTGTTTGCATATTTCTTGCTGGTGGCGCTTTGATGGTAAGTCGTTCAACTCAGCCAGTCTTCTCGGAACAAGTCGCCCTTCCGGTGCTAATGGAATCTGCAGACTGCTGCTAGTGGACGGCTGGGCATCATCTATGCTGGTCGCGCTATAGCAGGCTTTGGCATCGGCTCTGTCTCTCTCCTCGTACCCGTCTACATCGCTGAAACCTCCCCTTCGTCGATTCGTGGCCGCCTCATTGGAATCTTCGAAATCTGCTCTCAGGGAGGTGGCATGGCAGGCTTCTGGGTGAATTATATTTGCGATCGCACCATCCCCGACATTGCAGCGCAGTGGCAGGTGCCTCTTGGATTGCAGCTTCTGCCCGGCGTGCTCCTCCTCCTGGGAATCCTTTGGTGCCCGGAGACACCGCGTTGGTATGCGAAGCAGGACCGCTGGGACGAGGCTCGACGAATTCTGACCAAGATCCGTAATCTCCCTCCCGATCATCCTTTCATTCAGCAGGAGCTCCAGGACATCCAGGACCAGATCCAGATTGCGGCGCCTCCACCAGGTGAAAGCCATTCCTACAAGTACTACGTCCGCCGTATGTGGCAGAAGGGTACCCGCAACAGGATCGGAATCGGTCTGCTTCTCATGGCTTTCCAAAATCTCACTGGCGTCAATATCATCACGTACTACTCCCCTCGTATCTTCGAGACCCTTGGCCTTACCGGGACGTCGACCAAGCTGTTTGCCACTGGATTCTACGGAATTGCAAAGACGCTAGGCATGATCATCTTCAGCGTATGGCTTGTTGAGAAGCTCGGCAGGCGCCAAGGCCTTATCTGGGGTGCCTTCGTTGGCAGCTTGCCTATGTGGTGTGTAAACTGCTCTTCCGCTGCCAATCCTCGACTGACAATGTGTAGGTACCTTGGAGGCTACGTGTTCAAGGCGGACCCCACTGCCGCTGCTGCACGTGGAGATTCCAGCCGGGATGGCTGGGGCTATCTCGCCATGGTCTGCGTATATTTGTACGGCTTGATTTACTGCGCTACCTGGCAGGTAAGTTTGCGGCTCCCTCAGAGCGCGCGAAACACCGCATTTACACACTGCAGGGCATTACGTGGGTCATCTGCTCGGAGATCTTCCCCATCGACATCCGTATGGTCTGCGTTGCCATCACGACAGCCGACCAGTGGCTGTGGTCATTCATCATCAGCCGCACCACGCCCTACATGATCACCTCACTGGGCTACGGAACCTACATGTTCTTTGCCACGCTGATGGTGCTCATGGGTTTCTGGGCGTGGTTCTGTATTCCCGAGACCAAGGGCAAGTCGCTCGAGGAGATGGACGCCATCTTCGGCGCTCCGTCAGTGGTAGGCATCGGCGTGGGTGCGAAGGGCGAGTTTGATACTCAAGAGGATTTGGAAAAGGCGAAGTCTGGTATGACTGCACACGTCGAGAGGGTGTAGCGTTGTGGTGGCACGTTCGTTACGACTTCATGGATTATGAAAAGGTGGGCCTGATGCATGATCAATTTCTTTTTTTTTTTCAGTTTTTTTTTCTGGCTACTAGAACACAGCTCTCATTGAAAATACAGACTTCCCTTCTTATTACAGGATCAGTACTCAGAATACGTTGGCACAATGTGGAGATGACAAAACCATTTGTACAAAGCATGCTCAGTCGAGACTCAGTTGTAGATAAATAGCGTCAGATTAGAGGATTGATAGTGTGGTCTTTCTAAGATTCAGTCGGATACTGAAATGGGATTAGAGTGTTCTGGACTACCTCTCCCATACTTGTTTCTATCTCCATCTTTCTAACGGGGACAATCCATAATTTCCAACATCTTCTTCTCTTGCCCCAGCCAGCCGGCCATGTTATTACCCAGCAACTTATACATCACCTTATCTGCATTTTAACCTTCAGGATCATCTTCAAGATCAAACACGTGGTATGGTCCGATGCAGAAAGAGCGCCGTGCAAGTCAGCGCTAGTGACCGACGCAAGCTCAAAACCCGGAAGATACCATCATTGACGGAGAGATCAGATGCGCTGCGCTGCGCTGCACGGAGGTGACTGCCTGTTCAAAGATCCCCTCTGGTGCTCCGACTGCGTGGAACATCTTCGTCCGCTCCATTGTCATCTATATGTGTATTATCCATGGCACGCCATCGAGTTCACCAGAATGGAGCTGAGCGATATGGGCAGGAAACGCAAGGCCAATAGGGGTTGATCTCCCACGTGTCGGGAGCGAGCTGTGGCCGATTTGACACCAAGAAGGCTCATCGGATGTGGCGAATGTTTCACGAAAGGTGCCTGCGCCCGCAACAACAGCGTCAAGGGACTTGCTGGGGTGCAAGATGATTGCAGCTTTGAACGCATCCACCTGCGGCATCGACGACAAAGAGTACCCGGAGGTGTATCAGCAGGTGAGCCTCCATCCAGCACGGGTACATGCCAGCCCAGCAGCAAGCATGAGCCAATCATCCAACTCAACCGATTGTCGGATACATGCACGGACGTATATGTGACGTCATGTTCAAGCATGGGT
>JAJJID010000041.1:0-162219 GCA_022204955.1 Macrophomina pseudophaseolina | reverse complement strand
CAATAAAGCTCGGGATGACGTGCGTTGCGTGTGTGCGTGCATGGTGGCACGGCGCGCTACTCCTCATCGCCCGCTCGGGTTTCCCGGAGTGATGATGATCTCCCGTTGAATGGGCGGACACGGTGCTGGTGCGAGGTTTCTCGTGCGCTTCGCGGGCGTGGGTGTGGTGTCTTGGGGAGTGTGCTTGTTCCTCCACCTCCCTCTCGGCGATTCCGGTGCCGGGAGGGGATTGATGCCCGGTTGGATGGGCGCGCGTGAGACATCTGCCGCGTGGTGTTGCGAGTCAGTGGATGAGAGGAGAGATATATCCGATAGAAATCCGGTGTGTCGCGTCGGATGGTGGGAGCGTGGTTCCGAGGGGAGATGAGCATTTTTCTACTGATGGCCGTGGGGAAGATTGGGTTTCTGTGAGTGGTGGGTGAGCAGTTTGGCTGGTGCTACTTGTGATGCGGAGCGTTGGTCTCTATAGGTGGCGAGGAAGTGGACTCCCTTTGGCCTGACCGAAGAAGATGCGGTTTCTGTGGGTCTTCACGTACTCGAATTGTGCGTCAAGCGTTGCCATCACTCAATCCGGCGAGAACGAATTTATTCCTTCAACTTTGGCTGCGGCGTCAATGAGTGGCGTTGAGAATGAATGGACCAAGGGGAAGTGCGCACTCGAAAGTACTCATCATGTGCTGCTGGCACCGGATTATTTCTGTCTCCTACGAGAAGTTATCTTCCGAGGCTGGTACCACCTTTTCTCCCTTCTCAGATCCTCAGCCATTGCTGTTGTTGACGTTATGCCAGAGCTGTTGCTTCCCGGGCCCCACCAGCATTTTCTTCGTCATTGCGCGGCTATGGTTGCGTAACCCAGGCAGCCCCTCCGCCACGAGGCTTCCGTTTCCTTCAAGAAGGGCAAAATCAAGTGGCGATTGTTCCTCGGAGGACTGGTGGGGCGGATCTGCTTTCGTTCTGAGTATTAGCGCCATACATGGGACAGCACGAATGTTGTTTGGATGCGTGCCACAGCGCTAGGTTTCGCTTCTTGTCTTTCATCTCCAGAGTATCTAAGATTGTCGGACACTTTAGAAGCCCTTAGACGGTGGATGTACGTCCTGACTCAAGGACCAACTTCAAGGCAGTCTTGCCAGCGTCCGAAGTGTATGACTGAGGAGCTTGTGGAGATGCTAGTATGTGTAGTTGCCGCCATAAATCCAAGAGCTGCTGCTGAGAAGATATGAGACGCTTCCTCTGTGACTAAATTTTTGGTGTTTAATCGTTTATCCTTTCCCCAAACCCGCTCCCCCGCCTTCTCCTGGAATTCGTCTATGACTCATTCCTTTCAGTCACGCAGTAGTTGATAGAAGATTTTATAATCCTTGAATTGAAATTTTCACGCTTTAGCATCAGTTATGACCTGGATCACGATTTATTGCTGTGTCACTGCCGCAATTTTCGGCGTCTTGCTCGGACCTGACGTGTCCAAGAGCCGCAGATGCAAGAGAAGAAACTTGACTGTGTTGGTCTCCGCACACCGATGCACATTCGATTTGTTTCGGCATTCCGGGTGCCGCAGCGACGTCTGCTTGAAAGCCGGATTCCACCAATATCCTGACAGCGACCAGGCAGCCTCTGGAAGCTGCAAGTGAGAGAGTCTCTACATCGTCCTTTGAAGATGGATCTGCACTTAGACACCCAATATTTGGACAGGTTGCGGTGCATACTCGAGAATTGTTGCCGCTCATAGTCTCATGCAGTATTAAACTTTTTTTCTTTTTTATTGGAGGGTAATTCCAGCGCATTTGGGCTGTCCATTACGTACCGTGACATTTCTTGATAAATCTCCCTGTGTTCAGCGTAACTAATACATAGGCTATCATCATCTCAGCGAGACTCAACTGAAAGTTTAGGTTATCTGGCAAAAAGATTGAGGTTGAGTCTGAGGCTTTTGTTGCAACAAATCGAGTCTTCAATGAACTGAATCACTGGGCCTTCGTTAGAGAGGAGCTCGAAATAACCGCAAATCAATCTTTGCATACTTTTGAATCCATATCGGCCGATTCTCAGGCTTTTTTTCGGCTGTAGTGCCGCGATAGCACTCACAAAGATTAACAATACAAAGGCGCTGGGGATTGGTGAGCTCCGCTTTCTCCAGATTAGAAGCATACACCAAGGTATGTGCTTAGTAGTTGATGTAGTACAGTAACATCCGCTCATAGTTCTGGGCTTCGCCTTTCCACTGTTCAGCAGCTCTGTATTTTCGGCAGCAGCTTCCGCTTGATAGAGATCATTCTCCCCTAAGGGAAGCTTCTTCTGATGGAAGAAAATCAGGACGATGCAACCATACGTATCTTCGTTGGAACCCAAACCACTGTCAACGAACGCGTTGCACATAGACTCGACTGTTGCGTTGGTGAGACAGACCCCTTCGCCGCTTTTGCTTTTGGCCTTGAGTGTCCCAGCCAATTCTGCGAATAGTGCGCATGAAGTTCGCAAGAAAGATGCAGGAAAGATCTTGCGCACAGGAACCTGTGAGACAATGGCGCGGAAGTGGCCTATAAGGTGGTGATGCTATTGTCCTGTTCTTTTATTCAGGTACCCTGTCAATTGAGGAAACGGTGCAAATCATCTATCCCTCAAGTTTGGCCGACCTTGAGCGACGAAACTCTCACCGTCCCGCCACCGTATATTACACGTAAGAGTGATGGTAACACGTCGGTGAATAAGCCAGGTTCCCCCCGCATGCTTAAACCACCGCTTGCAATATCACATATAGACGGATCTGAACAACCAAAGAGTATCCGTCTTGAAACTATCGTTTCCGTTAAGCGGCGAGGTTTAGCTCCTCATTCGGTGTCTCATGCTCGATTGGGACGTCCTCTAGTGACCACAACCAAACACCAAGTACTGCCTCCAGTTCAGAGTCGACCACGTTCCGGCAAGTGATTGTAGTTCCAGTGATATGACCCCTCGCTTCAAAGTAAGATAAATTTTGGAGGCCTTGGGCCACTCTGCAAGAGATGTCGTTGGAGTATCTGCCAGGATACATCGAATAGCGGTTCCCCCCACAAAAAAAGAAAAGGAAAATAAAAGGCGGCAGGTATTTTCCCACGAACTGCTCAAGGTCGTTCGCTGAATTGAGTGTCTGTCGAGAAGAACATGCGCCGTCTTTTCGATGGCTTTTCCTAAGTCTTTATTACTTTCTGCGATGCAACCTTCCCCGGGTGGCCAACCATTAAACAAACAAATATTTACCAAATATTTGCTTATCAGCCAACAGAGTACTAGATAAGTAAATATTTACCAGTTATTTGTTTGTTTGCTTGTTTGAGAGTTGACCATCCTGAACCCTCCGGCCGTCCCAAATGCTCCGGCGCCCTGAGGCGCTGGCCTTTGCGCCGATATCATCATCTGGACAAGATCTGTATAGAAATGATCCTGGGATAGCATTGGAGCAGCCTCTTCCTGGAATTAAAGTGATATGTTTTAACAATTTCCCTGCCTCCTTGGTGGGTTCTCTCCAAAGTTTCTTCAGCGACAGACACTCGCTCACATATTGCTTTGCCAGATTCTTCCCGGAGGGCCATCAAAAGCGTGAGGTCTCTCGCGAGATTGTGGAGAAGTCTTTTCACTAGTTGTCGTTGCCCTTGGCTCCGTGTCAAAGGTAATGTGCTCTGGTTCGCGCGATGGAAAGGGCAGAGCTTGACGAGAGCTGAACGGCGTCGGGAAGTCATGACAAACTCGAGCGGAGTTCAGCAGTTCTTAGAAACCGCAAGGCTTAAGTACAGGACATATGAGAGGCCAATTCGCCAATCTCTGAGTGGTTCAACACAGTATGCCTTCGGAAGCCACTGGACATACATGTAGACGGTTTTGCACGGCTTGCATGCAGTCCTGCAGATAATCTTTACCCTTGAAGGCCATTTGAGGGTAAGAAAATTCTGAACTGACTAGTCAAGGAGCAGTCTTGATGAAAGCTTGAGTGAGATCGGCTCGATGCTCAAAGAGGCGAGCTGTTCATGGTGGTGAACCTTGTTTTGTGGCGTAGAGCAGGCCATCTATCTTTGCGGGTTGCTGTGGACCAATGGCATCCAAATCCCGACTGATGATTGCCTTGTTCCCTTTTGTGGGGCCTAGTATCTTCACCTTTCCAGATTCAAGTCTTGGCGTCAGCTGAGTGGCTGAGCATCGGAGACACCGTGAGGCTGAGATCTCGTGTTTTCTTGGCTGTGTTCCCCCCGCGAGTGCTGACAGCGGGAATCCGCAGTCATGCGACACCTTCATAAGGTTTCCAGGTACGATGTCCCCTATCCTGATCCTCATACTGGAGAGCCGAATCTAAGCGCACTGATTGTATAAGCTCCTCAACGATTTCGCGGAGATACCTCAGAATAAAGGTACTATGCAGAAACGAAGATCACATACGAAGTCCCGGAGGGGATGCCGGCCTTGCAAACAACAACACATTAAAGTACGCGTTTACCTGCCTCTTTATCAGCGCATCAAGGCTGGACACAATGAACAGGGTCCGTGGCTGACTGCATCACTAGTGCGATGAGCAATGTCCATCCTGTGCAAACTGCATAGCTCGATCAACCGCATGCAGCTATTCCAACGCAGTATCCAGACCGACAAACCAATCCAAAAAGCTCACCATCCCGCGCGAGCCGCCGCCCCGTATCTCCGCACAATCATCCGGATCCCAGCGCCCGTTGGAGCTCGAACTGATGCATCGCTGGTCCACGCGGACCTACCTGAGCGTATGCAGCATCCCGCAAGACCAACCCTTAATGCAACACACCGCGCCACAGCGGGGCCTCGAATACGAGTGCCTCCTTCACAGCCTTCTTGCGCTCTCCTCGCTCGACCTCGCCACGACGACCGCGCAGGCCGGCGGCAGCAACAGCACGCGCTCCGCCGCCGCCTACACCCGCGCCGCGATGGAGTACTACGGCAAGTCGATCGCGCTCTTCCGGCGCGAGGTCAGCGACATCACGTACGCGAACCACGACAGCCTCTACCTCATCTCCGTCCTCATGAGCCTGATCAAAACATCGCCGCGCTGCACTTCCCGCGCGAGGATGCCGGCGGCGGCGCCGCCGCCGCCACTCTCCCCAGCGTGCTCGAGAGCATGCCGACGATTTTCAGTCTGTTGCGCGGCGCCACGCTGGTTGGCGTGCGCTGCGGGCGCTGGCTGGTCGACAGCGTCGAGTCGGTTCGCATTATCGTGGCCATGGGCGCGGCGCCGCCGGAGCTGCTGGACGGCGGCACGCGGGAGGCGCTTGCGCGGCTGGGCGCCGTCAATGACGGGTTGCACATCTCGGCGGTGTGCCGCCGGGCCGGGCATGCGACGGAGGACGAGACCAGCGCGCATGAGATGTATGCGCGGGCGATTGAGGGGCTCGAGCGGTGCTTTGCGGAGGAGGCCCGGGGGTATATCGATGGCTTTTTGTTGTCTTTTCCTGCCTTGGCCGGACGGGAGTTTGGGGCGGCTGTGCAGAGGGGTGAGCCGATGGCATTGCTTGTGCTAATGTATTTTGCAGTGCTGATGGAGTGGCATGGGAAGAAGGGTTGGTGGGCGACTTCAGTAGGGACCGCATTGATCTTGGAGATATCGGAAAAGTTGGGACGGTTGCAGTTTACCTTAGTTCCGGGCTTCCAAGAGGCGGTATTGTGGGCTCGGCAGCAGGTTGGTTTACCGGGGTTGAATGGAGTCACTCTCCCCATAACAAACTGAGATTCTGGAAATGAGTGGAGATTTGCAGTGCCGATACTTCGAGCGACAGGGGGATAATCCAATTTCCAAGTCCAATGTACAGATCCCCATTCATTTCATTAACAAAAAGGAGTGTTGAATGGATCTTCATCCGTGTGAGAAAGGATGACAGGTGAAAATATCGACGTTGAGAATTACGAAATGCCTACCGCGTTCTACCTACCGCGTTCTACCTACCGCGTTCTGTCGTTGTAGTTCCCAGGCGGATCTCATCCTTCCAAGTGGCAGAAGTGGTTACGCGATATCATCAGGGATGACATCTTTCCAGGACACATCTGAGAGCTGAGGCTAGCTAACCTCACACAGTCCCAGGGTCCGGCACCGTGCCATTCATGAGGTATTCTTGGAGGATGTTGACTGTAAAAAAAAATGAGATTCGCTACCCTGCAATGCTGTAAAGGCCAGGGGTTAGCCAGCCTCACGAAAAGTGTGGAAGATGAGGACGTACACCATGGTCGTTGTGCCGGAGAGCAACACTACCGGAGAGACTTTAGCTGGTGTTGATAGCAGAGACTAAAAGATTAAAAGAACCATAGATGACGCCGATTGTGAGGAAAGGATGCCTCCTCTCGACGTTGTAGCCTTCCAATTACCGCTCTTTAGCGTCCGGCTACCACCGAGCGCAATTCATGACAGTGGACAAAGCCGCATCGCCGAGAATCTGCTCAGTCCGGAAGTTTATCAACCGTGAGGACATCATCCAGGTGAGATGATAGTGTTGTCTTGTCCCTCCATAGGATTCCATTCTGCCCTTGGTGGATGTAAGGGACAGGCGCACGGAATCATCAATCCCGGTTAGGTTCCCTGTGAGTACACCGTTAATTAGCCAGGTGAGCGCAGAGTAGGTAACTGGGTGGTAGAGGAACTGCACTATAGCCACCTTCACAGTATCGTAATTGGCTAGGAAGTCTGGGCCGGTAAGCGAGGGGTATATGTGGTCATCCAGCCAGTTGTAGATTCCTCCTCGAAGCTTGAGGCAGACTTGTTGGCGTGAGCCATGGTGCATCGATCCACCATTTTTGAAATATATTTTCCAGGAAGGCGCTCAAAGCTTGTCTGAGCTTGCATACATTTCGGTATCGCTGTAATTTTGAGCAATCAGTCGAAGTACCTGGATTTTTTGAGTGTGGATCATAACGTTCTGTCCATACCAATATTCATGGATATTCAGGACACCATCTAAAAAGACTCTATTGTCGTGTTTACGGTTCCCCTGTGCCGACGAAGGTTCTCAGTACAGACTCTTATCTGGCTAGCCACTTAAATCGATGTGCCCACTCATCTTGGACCAAAGCTGACTCAGGTTTGTGATGATATGCGGAGCCTCGGGCCCCGCGATGACAGATATTGCTTGGAGCAAGAGACAAAGTTGAATGAAAGTGAAGGACGTTAGCATGTTGGGCGATGGTGAAGGGTTTGAGTGTCATGAGTGGCAGAGGTTGGGATACGGCTTTGATTAAATATGTTTTTGTAAGACACTGCGACTTTCCGTAGCGGAGACCAGCCCATTGCATAGAGGGGTGATTGTGAGAATTTGGGTGCGCATATACCACTAACAGAAGGACAGGCAGGGTGTTAGCCCAAGCACCAGGCTTGAATTTTATTTACAATGAGCGACTGCAGTCACTTTTAGCGGCGCCAAGTGTTTAGCCAACTGCGAACTACGCGTATCTGCACTTTCCAGCTGTGCCGGTCCGTTGAAAGGGACATTCTCACCTTTTTACGGAACAGTCTTCGCTACTAATACGCGTATTGTCCTAAGCGTCATCCTTCAAGTTCTTGTCCAATGATAATCCCGAGCTAATGGCCACTGGCCAAGGATTACAGCCAGACATTGCACAGCTGAACAGCGGATCGACGGATGCATCCGACAGGTCTTCAAACGATCCCAGCTGCGTGCTGATTAGGATGGATCACGTTTGCCGACTCCAGACGACGAAAGGAAGGGCAACTCACAGCGAATTGATCAGTACATTCTTGTGGTGCGCTCGGGCTGCATTAGTGGCATGTCGCACATGCTCGGCGTAATTTCTCCTTAATCTGTATTTGCGCCATCAGCCTTTGTCAAGGTGATATTCTGCTTATTCCGTGGTGACTGACTTACCTTCGGATGGCTGTCACCGAAAGAGTAATCATCGGAGCTGTCGTGATGTGTAGTTGCACAACAATAATGAACAGAAGATGGATGACAAAGCTAGGACAACAAAACTATTTATTCTATGAAACAACGACCGTAAATCGAAGCCCAAGGTGCCGTGTTTAAGCGCGCTTGTTCTTCAGGTAATCCAAGATGTCGTCCCGGACAACGGCCACAAGGAAACCATCGTAGGACTTTTCACCAACAGTCTGCATGACGACGGCGTCGGCACGCTCATCCTTTCCTACATTCTCCACAAGCAGCCTGCAGCCGGCAGTCCTGCTGTTGGTCTTTGCAAATTCGGGGTCCGCAAGTGAACCCTGCCTGACGACGTTGTCAACAATCAGGCATGCACCAGGTGTGGACATGTTTGCCGTGTGATCGAAATAGGCCCAGTTGTTCTCCTTGTCGGCATCGATGAAGGCGAGGTCAAAACGCTCCCTCTTCCCCGAATTGACCTCGTCGACGAGCTTGGCTAGGACGTCCATTCCATTTCCAACGATCACCTCGACTCGGTCCTCCACACCAGCAAATTTCAGATTGTCGCGGGCTACGGCGGCATGATGCTCATTCACTTCCACGGTGGTAACCTTGATATGCGGGTTCGCATGGGCGATCCAGATGGAGCTGTATCCTCCCAGGGTGCCAACTTCGATGACGTGCTTGGCTCTCAAAAGCCGGGCTTGCAGCATGAGGAACTTTCCCTGTGGGCGAGAAACCGCAATATCAGGCAGCCCTTGCTCTTGCGATGTTTTGATAGCATGGGCGAGGCCTTCGGAAAGCGAGGGTTTGAGGCGTGTGTCGAGATGCGAGACCGTGAAGTTGTCGACCGGTTCCCAGGGCCCGGACGGGCCATATGGATACTTCTGGTTTGACATGATGGCGTTCTGGACGGACTCGGCTTGGCTGGTTCACAAATGAGTCCGCAAGGGAAGACTGAAGGACGCAAGACAAGCGGGGAGCGATGAAAAAGTGAGGACTGCGTTGTCAGTGATGGCTCTCGTACTATTTATACAGATAGCTACAGGCAGCAGAGTAAGATAGGGCTCAAGTGAGGTTCGGCATCGGCATCGGACATGTTGCAATCGCTGTGTGATGGGGGGAGCGGCATCGGTGTACCAGTGGTTATCCTAAGCCCGAGTGAGGCGGGGTAGTATGTCCGAAGTCGCGCCCATTTCCCGAGTGATGTTGAAGCCTGGTCGCCCGCGATGCACCCAAAGAAGGCGTGGTTGGGGACTAGCCGCGATCGTTACTACGAGGAGGTATATTGTCCGACAATACGCAAAGGCTGAGTGGCACTTTGTCGGAGCGCTGTTCTCGGACGGCGACAGGCCATTGGATACATATGTTAGTAGCAAGTGGGGTCTGTCACTCCGTGACGGGCGGGATTGGCGAGCGCGACGAGAGCAGCGGGCGGAGCGGAGAGAGCTGGGCGGGCGGGCGAGCGGGCGGGCGGGCGGACCAGAGGCGTGAGTGCGTGACAGGTGAGGGATGGGCATCAGCTTCTTGAGCGCCGGGCTGGAAAATCGTTGCGGCGCGCCTCTGGGGCTTGGCAGGCAGGCGTGATTTGCGTTGTGCTCCAAACAGACAAGCCTGGGCGCTGCACGCACGCTGTACACCACGCTCGCCGCTCCCCTCGACCTCGTCCCCAACCCAAGGCCCGCTCCCGCTTGAGATACCCCGCTCCTCTTCGACAAGCCACTGCTTTGCCTTATCGCCCGCCGCCCTCGCCTCGCCGTCCCGCTCGCTGCGTCCCCCACGTGCCCCTCTCGAAACACGCCCTCGATCTGAACGTCATTTCTTCCTAATCCGGGCCGCGACCGCTTGCCGCCCCGCGACCAGCTCTTCTTCAAAGACTGCCGCATCTCCCAGACCCCACCCACCCTCTGCTAAACATGGATACCAACATGGAGGACGTCGGGAAGCTGCCTGAGCCCAGCCAGCTGTCCACCCTCAAGTCCGAGCCCACCACCATCCCCACCCTGGACGGCTGGATCGAGAGCTTGATGAGCTGCAAGCAGCTCAAGGAGGAGGATGTGCAGCGACTTTGTGACAAGGTATACTGAGAGCCTGGTCCCGTGCAGCCCCGTGCCACGCTGTCGGTCGCATAACAGATAGGAGCTGACGTGGTTCGTCTAGGCCCGTGAGGTCCTCCAGGAAGAGTCCAACGTCCAGCCCGTGGTGAGTATCCACCGCTTCACCTCTGTCCAGCGCTCAATGACTTACCTCGCGGCTAGAAATGTCCCGTCACCGTGTGTGGCGATATCCACGGCCAGTTCCATGACTTGATGGAGCTGTTCAAGATTGGCGGTCCGAACCCCGACACCAACTACCTGTTCATGGGTACGCATCTCTGTACCTCACAAACTTGCTCTGTTACTAATTAACCCAGGCGACTACGTCGACCGTGGCTACTTCTCCGTCGAGACTGTCACCCTCCTTGTCGCGCTGAAGATTCGCTACCCCCAGCGCATCACCATCCTGCGTGGCAACCACGAGTCCCGCCAGATTACCCAGGTCTACGGTTTCTACGACGAGTGCCTGCGTAAATACGGCAACGCCAACGTCTGGAAGTACTTCACCGACCTCTTCGACTACCTCCCCCTCACCGCCCTCATCGACGGCCAGATCTTCTGTCTGCACGGCGGTCTCTCTCCCAGCATTGATACTTTGGACAACATTCGTGCGCTGGACAGGATACAAGAGGTGCCCCACGAGGGCCCCATGTGCGATCTGCTCTGGTCCGACCCCGACGACAGGTGCGGCTGGGGAATCTCCCCCAGAGGTGCAGGATACACGTTCGGCCAGGACATCTCGGAGGCGTTCAATCACAACAACGGCCTCACGCTCGTTGCGCGTGCCCACCAGCTGGTCATGGAGGGCTACAACTGGTCTCAGGACAGGAACGTCGTGACGATCTTCTCAGGTGCGGAAACCATACCAAGATCAATGAATACTGCAATGCTAACCTATGGTCAGCACCCAACTATTGCTACAGGTGCGGAAACCAGGCCGCCATCATGGAGATCGATGAGCACCTGAAATACACCTTGTAAGTTTTCGTATCTCACGCGAATGCCATGTGCAGAACACTCATACTCTGGCAGCCTCCAATTCGACCCGTGCCCGAGAGCTGGCGAGCCGATGGTGTCGCGCAGGACGCCCGACTACTTCCTCTAGTTCTGTACTTGTTGGTTATACGAGTAGAAAAAGCGTTCGGGAAAGCGCATTTTTCCATTACGAAAGAAATTCCACTTCTTTTTGCATGCATGGCCCCTCACGGTTACACTTGGTAGACTGTACATATGCATCCTGCAGCCTATCAAAACGGAGAAGGATAAGCGAAAACGATGGCGGAGCGGTAACAGGATTGCGTCCGCTTTAAGAGATGCTAATAATCACTTTCTCTTTGTCCCTATGTTTCGTACCTGTCTTGGCCGCCTGGGTTCTGGATGTTTGGACGTTTTCGTGTCTGAAGTTCCAGAAGACTGCACCGATGTTGAAATGATGACGACTTTTATTGCTCCTTGCTCGTGCAGATGATCAGCTGCAGGGCGAAAAGAGGCGGGTGCACGCAAGGCACGAGATGCGGCATGTTCATTTTCAAGCTTAAAACCTTAACTTACCCCGGAGTGCGGAGAACTGTGAAGAAAAAAAAAGCCCGTGGAATGCGCGTGCCGTCCACAAGCTTTGTTTACCCGCAGCCATTCCTTGACGTCATTTCCTCTCTCCTCAGTGTACCGACCTTTCTCTCCCATTTTGTCTTTGCAGATTGTTCCCGTGGCCTGGAACTCTCGGCTTCTGCCCTCATTCGGAATCGGTGCTTCCGACACTGAACTCAAAACTGTCCGGTCCTCGGCGGATCAAAGAGGGACCAACAGGCTTGCCCCAATGCGGGATGAGTTAAGACCATTCTTGCGACCACTCCCTCTTCCCCGACAGCCCGCCTTTTTCCCTCTTTGCGGTTAGTTGCCTGGGCATGGAAAAGGAAAAGTCTGGTGATCATCGGACCACCCAGTTATCATTGTCCTTTTTTTTTTTTCTTTCCCCGCTGATAAGATTTCCGCAAAGCTAGAAGTGGGCTCGCGGGTCGTGACCGATTCGTTCCGCCTTTTTAATTTTTATTTTTATTCTTAGTCTGGTTCGGGGAAGTGGGCGAGCGATTTGTTGGTGGCTTGTCTGCGACGGGCGCGGATGGACGGAGTGGCTGAACCTTCTTTTTCGTTGGAGTAGTTCTCGGGTTCGGACTGGAGCGCTAGAACGGCGAAGATTTTTTTTTTTGCCTCCTCGTCTATTTCTGTTGACTGCTTTCTTGTTTTTCGGTGATGATGATGGCTTCTTTAGAGGCGATTTTGCTTCTGCTGATTGATCGTCCAGTTAGAGAAATGATCGTCCGTTCACCATATCCGGGGTTTGTTGTTGAAAAGAATACTTAGGCGTTGCGGTCTTAGTTTTGCCAAGGTAGCAAGACGACAGGGTATGTCGTTGGGCGGCATGAACACGGGCCGTTATTGCTGATTGCCATTACTATTTCTTGTAACAGTTAGACGACACCAGTAGCGTCTGGATATATAGTGCATGGGACCTCTAGCAAATGTGCCAGATTAAGTGGGCGGTGATATGATAGTTTAACAGAATTTATCCCGCGGTGAAATTTGCAGCTGCTTCGGGTCCAAGGGGAGGAGTGAAGGGGAAGGAAGAGAGGGAGAAGGCGCGGCGTGTTGATAGGCTTTGGTGGCGAGCCGTTTAGGTTGACCGGGAGCTGGCTCAAATCACTTCTGCTGTGAGCGATTTGAGATCCTGCGAGGGTGGCGTGATGCTTTCTGCGTGTGATGATGATGTGCTCTGGTGCTCCGAAGCAATGGTCGAACGAAGCATTGCAGGGGTTCAGCCTGATGCCTTATTTACTGCCTGAGCTCAAGCTAATCAAGGTAGCGCCAATGGTGTCCTGGTGCATGCATGGAATTAGAGCCGTGGCAAGCAAAAGTGAAAGCAAGGTACCTCGAGATTTCCTGCAAGCATATCTCGGCAAGCGTCACGGAGTCTACTTGGTGTATGAGTCAATGAGGGTTCCACGCCCTTTGCATGATCTAAGGATTAGTATTACCTACCTGCTAAAAGGAATTAGTTTTCGGCATGTTGGGGTAGAACCCTGAATATTTTTGGCAACGAGATGTTGACATGGCTGCCTGGGCGCAGCTGAGTGAAAATCAAGATGATAAGATGCATCCGTACGAACCTCTCAACGTCCATTTTTTTTTTTTTTTTTTTAGCTAAAACATAGCTTCCCATATCAATGGATGTGAGGAAATCAGACGCCGGGGCCATTGTAGAATGTGGCACGTGATATGATATATTACTCGCCAAACACTTGCTGCCGTAGGAGTAAGATATCTTTACACATGCCCCTTTAACGTAGCCTACATATGGAGAAACAATACTGTACTAATTGCCTTTTTTAGTCATTGGGTTGACAGCCTTCCCGGCAAGGTAAAACGCCCGCACCGGATGGAATCTGGCATGAGAAGACTATCGCCCACATCATCGTCTCTAAGCTAACGACCTCCTGAGATCCAGCAAAGATTGAGATGCATGTTTCCCATGAAGCGAATTGTTTCCATTACATTGTCTCCGAAGTTCCTTATCAGCTTCCCCAGCAATTGGCTGCAGAGTGTTGACCAGCCGTCTATGACCCTTAGCATGATCACTACCATCGACATCAGCGACTTCACACATCTTACGTGCACGTTCACACCGTGTGATCTAGTTCTATTGGCATTTTACATTCCGATTGGACGAGAACGCCTCGACCCCCAAATTAACCGCGCGGTAAACAAAAGAAACAGACAACGGCCAGTGCCATGCGTCGACTCCGCCTCCGCCTCCGCCTCCTTGTACAACCATCCAAAACCGCCCAGAAACGGTTCTTATCTTGACGTCAAGTGACAAACGCCCTCGATCAAGCCCACCGCGCCTTCACACCCCGTGCAGCCAAAATCGAGAAAGAGCTTTGGCCTGCCTGACTCAGAAAACGAATCGTCGACAAGGTCTCAGTCTCCACCAGCAACAGCCGCCAGTGAACCCCAGACGTGTGTAAGCCAACCATCAGTCTGATCCACCATACACCTCTACGCATCCACCGAGAGAGATGGAGGAGAAGTGCTGCTACATATCCAGCGAGATCCACACCTCGGACAATACTCCGAGAAACCCACGAGCTGTCCGCTGACATGACCTCCCTTTTCCCTGTCGACCGACCACTCAAGATGCTCTAAATCGCTGTCTCCCTACTTTCGCGAAGCCAAGAACCCACTGCTACGAAACACCACTACTCCGTCCCCTTCTCTTCTGCCCCACCCCCACTGTAAATGGGATTCTCCACAAAAGCCCAAACGGCGCGCTAACGAGGACACCAACGACTTTGGCCAACCGCAAACGGCTGAAACGGCAGAAGCACAGGTGCTCTCTCTCTCTTCTCGACCATCCGCCAGCATCCGCCATTTTGGGTCCGGCGGGGGTCCTGGCCATCGATCACCTTGACATGCCACAAGCAAAGCAAAAAAACAAAAAAGGCCAACAGACGAGAGCGGGAAGCGGAGGGAGATGCGCAGACCCATCGAACTAATTTTACCTCTCGCGCGAGAGAGATCAAAAGCGAATGAAGACTGAACGGAGGTCCATCAAACGCGCCGGAATGGATAAGCGAAGTACGAGGAAGAATAACATGATCTGACGATACGGCCACGGGCCTATGTCCCTTGTATTCTCTTATTTTTTTTTTCCAAATTCGCCATCCCAACCTCCCCCCTTCTTCCTTGGCCCGTTAAACGGGGGGTCTCGGAGGTCGGGAGACCCACCCCGGATAAGTGGTCGTGCACAGCCCATCACCTGGCCTACTCTCCCTCGTAGCTCTTCTCCTCTCTCTCTCCGCCATCCCAAACAAATTTCGCCCATTCTGCCCTCCAGCCAACCGGAAGAAGCTGGACCCCTGCACTTGAGCCAAATGATCGACCGACGTAGATTGATTTCTGATGAGAATGAGAAGGGAGGAGAGGGAGGAGAAAAAGAGGGACGCCTCGTGACGAACAAAGATAGAGTAAGAATAATAAAAGGGACTGCTCATCAAACACGCCACCCCATCTCTCTTCTGTCGCTCGCTTCGCCTGCTCTTTTCATACGATCGAAGGCGAGACAGAAGCAGGGCAGAAGAAAGAAAAATAAATGAAGAGAAAGGTGGCACGGACGTGACACCCCCGTAAATGACGCCACCAGCGAAGCAAGTACCAGCGTTGCAACGCCGTTGCAGCTCGCCTGGATGCAGCAGCAGGAGCAGCAGCGGGCGCAAGACGTTGAGACCTACATGTCGTCTCGGGAGAAAAGCCGAAAAAGAAACGCACTCGAGTGACTGGTAGTGCAGCCAAGGAAAAGAAAGAAGAAGAAAAAGCAAGGAAGGGGCAAAGCAAGTTTTGACCAGTAAATACGAAGTAGAAAGCCGGGATAGAGAGGCCTGGTGAATGGAGTTTTCCAAGCAAAGAAACCCATGGAGTAGAGCGGACGATGGACACATCTTTGACCTCTTTTTTATTCGATTTTTCAATTCAGCACTAGTCTAACATAACGTTCGATGTATGGCTGTGCGGTAGCGACCGAAAACACACTAAGTAACAACTAGAACACGCACAAGTAGTAGCAGTAAAAGGAAAACACACTCTCTCAATCGGCCACAGATGGTACGACGTGCGAAACCCCCCCAAAGAGACAAGAGACGAGACAGGATACCAAAACAGCACCCACACACATAGAGATATGATTCGAGAGGGAATATGTTTTGGGGAATACAGCAACGCGCGCAATTGTGTGTGGGTTTCGGTGGCAAAACAGCATGCTTTTTCAAGGTTTCAAGGGGAAAAAAAAAGGAAATCTGAACACTATCGTCCCAGCCGTGCGGAATGGAGAGTCGGGCAGTTGCACCAGGCCCGGTAGTGTTTCTAGCTCAACCGATGAGCGAACGACGACTGGGTCGTAGGTACTCTTGACGCTGCTGGCAGCGGGTCGGCTGAGGTCGGTTGTCGTCGATTTGGTCCATGCCTGAGCTCCTTGAGAGAGAAGAGCAAGGCTGCGGTTCCCAGTGGTGGCAATACATTCATACCAGAAAGTCAAAAAGAAAAAGAAATAAACAAGAGAAGCAGGAACCACGTAAGAAACCTGCTTGTGGAAGAGAGAAAAAAAAAAAAACTGGATGGCTCGCCAGACCAAAAGTATGGCATTGAAGCCCAAAGGCCCAAGAGGATTAGAGACCAGCGGGTCGAAGAAACAAAAAAACAGAAAGAAGGGAGGTAAAACAGTTCGTGATCCCCTCCATCCGTCCCAAGAGTAAAGAGTTAAACTGCCGGTAAAAGTGCTGTGAAAAGGGGGTTCTCGCTCGTCTCGTCTCCTCCCGAAGGTGCTCCGGGCAGAAAATGGAATAAAAAGGTAGTAGTGCCTTAAAAAGCATGCATGCATGACCGTGTGGTGGCTACCACATCATTAATTCTCCCCAGCGGCAGCCAATGCAAAAAGGATATTGTTCCCCTGCCCCAAAATATCTCTTCCACCCCAAATGAAACCAACTGAACGGCACGGCGTGGCGACGATGGTGATTGTGGCGGCTGCTTTTACATGACCGTGCATCCACAGCAGCCTTTGCTCTCGGCCTCGCCGTCCATCTCCATCTTGCCTGCGGGGCCGTTGCCACCGGCGGCAGGGGCTCCCGAGCCATACGACGACATTTCCCTGTTGTATCTCCTGATCTCCCTGACGAGGTCGTAGAAGGCGTTGTCGACGTTAATGCGAGACTTGGCCGAAGTCTCGATGAACTTGCACCCGAATTGCTTTGCCAAGTCCTGGCCCTCTGTTGATGGCGGTGACGATCAGCGCTCGGGCCCCCCTTTGGGCAGGAAGAAATGGGACTGACCTTGTGTCGAAACCTGCCTCTCCGCCTCCAAATCACACTTGTTGCCGACGACGATAATGGGGAAGTAGTCCTTGTCCTTGACGCGCAGGATCTGCTGCTGGAAAGTCATGATCTCCTCAAACGACTGCCGCGATGTTATCGAGTAGACGAGCAGGAAGCCCTCGCCGGTCCGCATGTACTGCTCGCGCATCGCCGAGTACTCCTCCTGGCCGGCGGTATCGAGCACGTCGAGCAGGGCAACCTCATCGTCAATGACGCACTGCTTGCGGTACGAATCTACGGGGGCGTGCGTCAGTCAGGGCGGGCTTGAGGGGCGGCGCAGCGGGCGGGCGTACCTTCAATGGTCGGGTCGTACTCGTCGACGAAGTGGCTCTGGATCAGCTGGATGGTCAAGCAGGATTTACCCACGCCTCCGCCGCCGACCACCACCAGCTTGTATTCTCGGAGGAACTGGGATCGGAATCAGCCATTGGGGACGCTCGCAGGGGAGAAGGGCTCGTCGGGGCGCACCTTGGAGGCCATGGTGTGCTGTGAGGATGGGGGGGTGCGCGGTGGGTGGTGCGGACTCCGGGCGCCTGTTTCGCTAAAGGGCTGCGGCTCGGGGGAGGAGAGCGCTAGACAAAAGAGCGGAAGGAGGGCGACACGGAGAGCTTGCGCAGCGGCAGGCACGTGGCGGGAGACTCTGGGGGGTCGCGCTGGGCGGACGGTTGGAGTGCGTTGAGAGAGTGCACGGAGAGGGAGATGGGAGGGAGTGGAATGGCGGCGGTGGTGTTGGACGGGAGGTCGAGCTCGGGGGGTCTTTGTCGATGTTCTCTGATTGATGGCCCGGGCATACACCGCAGCCAGTGCTTCGCCGTTCCTACGAGAGCGACTCGGCAAGCTGCGCTCCAATTCGATAAGGAAACACAACCCCTCAGCCAGGGTTCAGGCACCGCGCGCCGAGCTGTGCAGTGCTGCTGCAGCACCAGCAGGCACATAACCGCCCGCTGCGCGCGCAGCAACACGCCAGCCCAGCCCACCCACGCCCACCGCCATTGCGAGCCCTGGCAGCCGGCCGGCCACCACCCAGCCCATGCCTCGCCTGGCCTGCGCGACGCTACGCTACGCTGCGCTGCGCTGCGCTGCGTTGCGCTTTCTGCGCTACTGCTGCCGCCTCGTCCCAGCCCGCCACGCGGGAAAAGCAATCTTCCCGCCTGCCATGTCCGGGGGTTCGCTCCAGCTGCTGCTCGTCGCCGGCCGCCGGCGCCCGCTGCGATCGCCACGACTTGCTGGCGACGAGCCTTGCGGCGCGCGTTCCCACCCGCCCGGTCGCCGCGCGCGCTCCGCCCTGCTTCTGAGGTCGGCCAAGAGCGCATCGTGCGGAGCTGGCAGGGCGTCTGTGCAGGTCACGTTGGAGCATCTGCATGCGCGCGACGCTGCAGCCGCCGCCCAGGAACACCCTCGTTGGAGCGGAAGATCCATTTGCGCTGCGCTGCGTTACCTAATGCCTGCTCCTCTTATCGACATGAGCCCGCGGCGCGCTGGAAGTTCCGCGGCTGCATGCGAGAACTCTCGCGCCTCCGCCGTCTTCCCATTCGCACGGGCGCCGCGACGACGGTGGCCCGCGAGGAGGGAATGCTGGCCTTGCGCACCTGCCGCTTGGCGCTGCGCCGACCGGGGTCGTGCTTCTAGGAGAATTGCCATTTGTTCGAGAAGGTATCACAGGGCGCCTGCGCAGCCTTACAGTCCAAGCCATCGTTCATCCGTGAATATCTACCTCTGCCCTCTAGCTGCCCGCCGGCTTGACAAGCCCGGCCTCGCTCTCCGACTCGTCATCCTCGCCCTCGACCGACACCCGCTTGCCCTGCACCTCTTGCTCCACCTCCGGCACCAGACTCTCCATGAACTCCAGGTCACGTCCCACGAGCGTTACCGTGTTGCGTGACTTGCCCCATCTGGGGTAAGAGCCGACCTTAACGCCTTTTGGCTCCACTCGCTGCGCCAGCTCCGTCAGGAACGGCGCGACTGCACTCTCTGCCATTGGCGTGGAGATGAGGATTCTGTACACGCCCTTGCCCTCCGGATCCGTCAGCCGCGGCAGCAGCAGCGGCTTGAGCGAATCGAGTAATTTCTCAAAGAGCCTCGGAACGCCAGGGAGAATGTGTATGTTCCCATTGACCACGCTAATAGGCACCCATAGCGAGTCGTCTACGAAGATCACCTGCTCGCCCAAGTCCTTGTTCTTGTCGATAGGTAGCTCCACCATTCGCTTCTTGGCCGTAAGCGCCGGCGACGGCACGTCCCAGCTGAAGTTCGGCTGAGAAGGGTGCGGCTTCGACAGCCGTTTCATGCGCTCGAATGCATCATCATGCAAGACCAGCGGGAGCCCAAAGGCCTTTGCTATCGACTGATAGGTGATGTCGTCGTGCCTGTGTGCCGTCAGCCTCTCACGAGCGTTGTCTCGGCTCAGCTGCTACCCACGTCGGACCAATGCCGCCGGAGGTCACCACAAAGTCGTAGTTCTTGGACATGCGCCTCGCGGCCTCGATAATTTCGTCTTCATCGTCGGCGATGACCTCGATTCGCTTGAGTGCAATGCCCAGGTTGAAGCAGAACTTGGCAAAGTAGGCCGAGTTGGTGTCGACGGTCTGCTCAGCGTCAATTCAGCAGCGCTCAGTGGATGCCCGACCTGAGTGGATGCTGACCTTGCCGCCCAGCACCTCATCTCCAATGATGAGGCATGCCGCTGTGTGGATCATGCTCCCGCCCTGCGCATTTGCGGCAGCCATTGCGGATGACGTCTGTATCGGGCTGGCGAGGCCGATCCTCGGAGTCGTTGCAGCGGAGCGGTGCGCGTAGTTGGGAAGAGGTCGTGTGAGATGTCGAGCAAGCTGGCTCAGACGTCCGAACATGGGTTCCGGGCGACCGCAGGTGTGAAGGAAGGTGCAGAGGTGCGGCGCGGAGGGCGGCGCGACGAGCAGGCAGGCAGCTCGATCACCAGGCGCGATTGTACTTGACTCAGGTGGGGACATCTCGCAGCTGCCCCAGGCCACTCGCATGCCGGTAGGCGGGGCACGACGCAGCCCACCAAGCTCTCGCGCCCACAAGGCTTGACCTCCAACCCCTACGTCAGCGCCAGCCCTATCGCAACATCCCCAGAGCTCTCCTTTTCCCACCAGATAATTGTGCTGCCAGAATTAGCCACCAAGATGGTTAGTGGAATATCACGATTTCCTCGTCCTAGCGGCACTGATCTCGCTTACACTGCGCGCCGTCCGCCAACAGGCCTCGGAAGCCCGCCTCTTCACCTTCTCGCCCGAGACCAAGGACAAGCTGCGCAAGTTCCGCCTCGGGACTTCGCGCGCCAAGGATCCCCAGGCTGTCATCTGTACGCAAGCTTCGTCGTTCTCCTGATGAGCCCGAGCAGCCCTGCTCACCGCGCTCCTCCTCCCTCTCCTATTCTGCACCCCTGCCGCCCCACTGCGGCGCAAGACGGCTGTCGCTGAGACATGGAACTTTCCTCTCCCACACGCAGACCAGATCGACAAGAAGACGCTCGAGATCGCCCAGTCCAACGATGAGGTCTACAACAATCTGCAGGACATTGCCGATGAGCTGCCCGACAACTCGCCGCGCTTCGTCCTACTCAGCTACCCGCTGACCCTCGTACGCCTTTCTCTTGCACTTCCTCGCCCTTATCGCCGTGTGCTATCGATAGAACGACATTTTGATAGTCGACGCTATCGACAAGCGCGCCCCGTGCGACCCTTACAGCTAACGCTACTGACTCCCGATTTAGGCGTCCGGCCGCCTGTCCGTTCCCTACGTTATGATCTATTACCTGCCTACCACGTGTAACTCGGAGATGAAAATGCTCTACGCTAGCGCCAAGGAGCTTGTGCGGAACACTGCTGAGGTCAACCGAATCATCGAGATTTCCGATGCCGAGGATATCGAGGGGATTGCCGACAAGTTGCAGAGCGACGCGTAGATGATACCCGGTGCACTAGAGGTATGGGCAACATTTTGGCAAGAGGACGCTAAAATGATCAGCCAGTAAATTGGGAATAGTAGAGGAGGCGGTGGCGTTAGAACATCCGGGCACAGAACACAGGCATTTCTTGAGCATATACGACGGACTTACTCTGAGAGTGGCCAGACGAGTCGGCCGGTGGTTCTTTAAGGCCCTGAACAGGGACCAGCCCCTATTTGTTAGAGTACAGTAGTTGTAAGAGGGAAAACTTGGGGATTGACTTCGATGAATGCTGCAAGGCGACGGACCTGCCAATAGCTTCAAATACGAGCGCTCAATCTTGCTGAAGATTGGCGAGTATTCGCACACGAGCTGATTCTGACTTGACCCTCTGACGTCCTATTTGAATCTGCTAAGGCATTGCAGACTCCACCATGACACCTGATCAGCGAACGTGTTCGGCTCCAATCTCTCTTTAGTTGATCCTTCTCGCGGCCACGAGTCAGGAATAAGGCAATATACTTTCCCGTGGAAGTTCTGGAAAACTCTAAAATTGGGTCGGAGCTCGTGCTTCCCTTCCTGAATCGGATACTTCGAGTTTTATCGGAGCTCGTTAGAAAGACGCCCCGGCACAGTGAGGGAACTGAAGACTGGGACAAAACACACTCGGAACGCAGACGTGAGCCCTGAAGCGCGATATACACGCCGGGGTGAGACCCTTTGTTGAGCCATGGCTTGTGTGGACATCTCCTTTTGCCTAGAATGAAGATTCCCTTCTCGTTCCCAGTACACGCCTGAACCTACCATCTGGATAAATAGCGAGTAAATAACACTACACTAAAACACTTTCACAAAGCTTTCGGAGCTGTTTTCCTCGGGGAAGAAGGAGTGTGATTTGCTTCCACTAGGCCTACGGAATCGTTGACGTCCATTTAAGTTTATGCTTGCCTCTCCTGCACCTGGAAGCTGACCGACAATAGTGTTCTTTATACTGTCCCATTTCGCCCACTCACCATGAATTGATCCGTAAATGTGCTTCCATGATCTCTTCCACCGCCAATGCGATCTTCTCGAGCTTTCACAAGGCATCAGCCACATGTGAACTCTGCTGGGCTTGCCAGAGGTGGGACGCTTGGGCGCAGAAGGCGAAGCGACAAAAAGGCTTAACTAAGATGGAAACCTGCGGGGGTTGTTAGTATGAACGAAGTACCAACTATAATCTGGATATGTATGAGCTACGCAGATTGGCTTCCCTGCTCAAACCTTTGCCTCACGCCGCCCTGGCAAAATCGCTCGAGGCTTTCGAATCATTTGTGATCCAGACGCCTGCCTCAGCTCCTCACTGGATGGCTCGCTGTAGCTGAAGGCCACGGGCCCGATCCTATCTCTGCGACAGGGAAGTATTTCAACACCTCATGAATGTGCCTGAGCTCCTGAACGTGACCACCGCTCTTTCAACCATGCTGTCTCGGATAAAATAAGACAAGCAACTGCCCATCGGCCGTACTTCTCTGAGGGCATAGATACAGCCCTCCCCTAAGATCTGCCAGAACGACCAGACTACCTTTGCTAGACACTGCCCTCACGCACGCTCAAGCTGTGCCAGGATCCCGTCACAAACTGCGAAGTTCAACTCAGTATCCAAGACTTGGGGTCTCGTCCTCCCCTGGGCCAAAAGTATCAGAGCCGCTCCAAGTTGGCGTTGTCAGTGGGTTGATTCCACAAGAAGTTGGAAGTAAAATTCAGTGGCGCGTCATCAGACATTATCCTTTGCCCCGGGGAAGGTAATTCCCAGCCACGATGTCGCTGAGCACTCAAATAAACTTCAGTCAGATATGATTAAACTAGAATTCCGGAACCCCGTCATCCTGATTATTTCGCGTATGTGATTGACGCGCCTCCCATTGGTATACTCATAAAGTCGTAGAAGCCCACCTCCTTGTAGACAAGCGCAGCGGCCATCTGCTAAAACCTTTCTGCCTTTCTCTCACTCCAGAAGACCCCAACCAGAAGGGAAACAACATCTAGTTGCTCACGCTCTTGCTCCGCGCCTGCTCGCTCGCGAGGTGCTCGTCGAACTTGTACAGCGGCTCGAGGGTGGCGCGCTTGTCGAGCAGGACCCAGCGCTTGATGAAGTAAGGGAGGGACTTGGTCATCTGGTAGCTCATGTGCTTGCGCGTGGGCACGGCGAAGACGTAGTCGAGCTCCTCGAGCGTGCGCTGCTTGGTCTCGGGCACCCAGAGGAAGATCATGACCAGCGCGGTGACGTTGAGGCTGGCGTAGAAGCCGAAGGCGCCGGTCACGGTCATGACGGCGAGCATGCGCGGGAAGGTGATGGACAGGATGGCCGCCCAGAAGAGGCAGGTGGCGACGGCCCTGGATTGCTGTTAGTGCTTCCCGTCTTCTTCTATTTTTGGAGAGGGCGATGTTTTTGGATGACCTACCAGGACATGCCGACCTCGCGATGGGACAGGGGGAAGACTTCAGCCGAGTAGGTGAACGGCACAGGTCCTTCGCCGGGGCTGTAGAACGCCGCGAACAGGAAGACGAAGAAGGCGACAAGGCCCAGATGCGCGGGGCTGCTCTCGGGGATCAGGTAGCACAGGCCGGCCGCCAGCAGCGTCCACGCCATCTGAGGGAAGGTGAAAAGGAGGAGGTTGCGCCGGCCGAAGGTATCGATGGCCCAGAGTGCCGGGAAGGCGAAGACGAAGTTGACAAGGCCAAACCCCCAGGAGGCGAGCAGCGCTTCCAGACGGCCGGCACCGGCGGCCTTGAAGACGGTTGAGGAGTAAAACCTATTGGTTGTCAGTCGTTCCGCAGGTTTATTTCGAGTAGAAGGCGGGACTCACGCGATAATGTTGATACCGCACATCTGCTGGGCCAACATGACAGTGAAGGAGGCGAGCGTAGCACGACGGACACGGGGAATGGTGAACAACTCGATGAAGCGGCTGACGTAGTTGCTCTTGCCGATGATGTCGGCCTCTACGGCCAACTGTGCGTGTACGTAGTACAGATCACGTGCGGCTTGAAGAGGAGTGTTGCGTAAGCGGCACAGGCTCTGGTACGCTTTGGCGTAGCGGCCCTTCTTCATAAGCCAACGCGGAGACTCGGGGCAGAAGTAGATGCCAACGACGAGGGGAACAGCGGGGATGAATGCGCTGCCGAGCTGGAGGCGCCAGGCAATATCTCCAGTGTTGTAGACGGCGAGGTTGGCACAGAAACCGAGGAAGATGCCGAAAGCGGTCCACATTTGCCAGGACATGACGAGACCACCACGGATGGCGGCGGGAACGTTCTCAGCAGCGTAGATTGGGACTGTCGAGGCCTTGGAGCCCATGCCAATGCCGAGGAGGAGACGAGTAACGAAGAGCTGCTGCCAGGTCTGGGAGACGCCGGAGCCAATGACGGAGAACAAGCAGAAGACAGCAGAGAAGAAGATCGTGCCACGGCGGCCGAAATAGTTGTTGAGGGGGTCGCTCATCCAGCAGCCCAGGAACGCAGACGCCAGGTAGGGAGCGGCGTTGATGATACCGACGAGCCAGAGGTTTGTGGAATAGTCCGGATTGGGAATCGTTTTAGCGTCATCGAGATATTCAGCATCAGAGATTCCAAAGGCCACTGGGAAGGACAGGTTGGCGCCGTTGGATCCAGTCTGGTCCCAGCCCTGGACAGCTGCACCGATAGAGCAGAGGATGACAGTGAAGTACAGAGCCTTCGGCTGGCGCCACTTGTGGGTAACTTCATTGCGCAGGGCGTCGAGCTCCTCGGGTGTGATGCCCTCAATGGTCTCGAATTCGGCCGGATTCTGGGCGACAAGCGCGCCGCGCTGGAGAAGGTCGAGCTTGTCGGTCATGTCCCTCTCCTTGGCGAACTCCTCGACCTGGTAGAGCAGGGTCTCCTTGGAGAGGCCGGCGAGAGGGTTCTTGATCCTAATAAGTAGTACGTCAGCTACTTCGCCTTATGCCAGGGAGTCGAAACATCTGTCCGCGGGCAAGCTTTGGATTTGGGGAGGTAGGAATTTATGCGCCTGACAGCTCGGACTAGCCATTGGGTACTTGGTGCAGTATGATACATGGCTCAGAGGCCACTTGTGACGTGCGGCAGGACCATGAGTGTAAGAAATGGTGGGACTGACTTAGCCTCAAGGTTGCTGTTGAGATTGATCTCATCTGAGGCCTTCTCAGCGGCGTCAACGTGCTCCGCAGCCGTCTTTTCCATGATAGGGTCCGACATTTTGCACGGTTTGTGTTGAAGTGTGAGGTTTGCGGTGCCAAGCGCGGCGCTTTTTCTGTTTATGTCCCCGTTGAGATTTTCAATGGCAAAGCGCGTGAGGATTATATGTTGAACGAGGCAGAACGGGCAAGGGAAGCCCTTCGTTCTGTGTGGGAAGCGAAAGTAAAATAAAAAATGAGGTTGCACGTGCTTCTACCTCGAGGCACACTTACTCGGTGAATGAGAAGTGTGGACGAGCAAGATGATCTTGAAGAGTCAGTTATTGCTCTTCACACTCAGCTCGAGGACCACGACAAAAACAGAGAAACAGAATGAGGGCACGACGGCGATCCTGTCATATATACCCCGTCGCACGACGCAGCACCGAGCGACATGGTCAAGGTTACATGGGACGGGAATGGCTTATCGCTAGGATTGCATTGACGCCCCAAATCAGCCTGACGGTGTCTAACCCAGAGCAGAGCATGCATTACGGCAGGCAGCCTACGTATGGCTGTGTGCCAGCAGGAAGGGCGGCGAAAGTCTCAAGTGATAGCCCCCCGGATTACCCATCCTCGGAACAGGTCCTTACTCGCGCGTCGGCGGACGGGCAGAGGGAGAGTGAACAGGCGGGAGAGAGCGCAAGCGGCGCATCTACCAAACGACGCGGCACGGCCTCTCACCGTTTCAAGACGGCCATCATCCCTACCCTTGACCACGCCTAAGCCAGATGCTTTTGTAGCGCGGCCGGGGCCCCGCAGGGCTTCAGTGCACGTCCAGCAGAGGCTCCACAGGGTTACACCAACCAGGGCACGGCTGGAACGCCTCAGTTCAGGGCTCTATGCTTGTTGCTCCACGCCAATGTTCTTGATCATTGCCGGCCCGCCTCTCTGCTGACCCGCCTCGCCGCATGTGGCGCTTGGTCGAGATCAAGGGCATCCGACCGCAACGCCGCTGTTTGCGCCATGCTTTGGTTGCCTCTTTAGCGGTCGAGTGCTGCGAGTGCGGCTGAGATAGCATGCCGTATCACTGCCGAAGTGGCAGCAATGGCAGGGAAAGGTAATTGGTCGCACACAAGACTTTTCTTGTGCATGCTTCTCGTGTCTTGGACTTCTTGGGGGCAAGGCCAAGCAACGGGACGATGGGTCGCGGCGTCTTGTGGCCAAGACGGAACGTGCAGAGCATTCTATCCAAGTGTCATGGCCCCTCCGGAAGCGTAGACGCGGGCGTGCAATGACACAAGAGAGCCGTAGCACGACTCATTGCGAGTCGCGCACCCAATCTCTCGGCCCTCCGCTGGAGTGAGAAAGAGAGCGGCGGGCAGGAATCAGAGGCCACAACCACCCTCGCTCCTCTGTCCGCGCCGCGCTTGGCAGTGGACTGGGAGCGCCGCTAAGCCCGAAGCCACACGCGTGCTCCGAGGGCAGCTAGGCTCCTGATGACCGGTGCCGGACCGGTGTCTGACGGCTGTCCGAGAGGTCATCTGCCCTGGACGACAGCGGCAGTGGTGAGGGCAGCACGCCGGCAATGTCCGAGTGTGGGTCTCTGTTCGTGGTGACCTTGGTGTTTGAGGCGTTCGCTGTGTGCGTGCGTAGCTGCCCACGGGGTTGTAGGCCGGGCACTGGGGTTTAGTGGAGCCTTCCAATCAGCGCTGCTCACGGATTGCCCCCCCAGGCTATGCGGCCGCGCCGGGTTGCTGGTTTGGTGCTAGCTGAGGGGCGTCTGCCGGCATTTCTGCTCGTCTCCTTGCGCCCGCGGAGCGCCTGATGCATGGTTTGCCATCCACCGGTGATGCCCGATGGCGCAGAGGATGGTGCGCAGAAGCGGCGCCGCAGCCGGATCGCAGAGGGTTGGGCGTTGTCGTTGCTGGTGACGGGAGCTGAGGGGGCGGAAATCGGGTGAGACGATCGTGGCCGACGTGCAATTGGGCCTGTCTGAAGATCGTCTCTGGGTGAGGTTACGGTGCCTGAACCAGCTGCCCGTCAACCCGTGCCTCCCCAGATTCCAGGCTGTCGGTCTCGCGCGTTCTCGACGCAGTTCCGAGCGCTGCCTCTACACCATCAGCCCGCAGTAGTGCGAAGTAAACATCGTGCTCGTGTCGCCTTCGCCACGATGCTCGACTCCAGTCCGGCCTATTGGCTTTTCTGCATGTCATGCACCATGCAGCTAGCTGACTAGCTACCCGAACGCCCAGTAGCCTTCGAGCTTTCCTCCGCCTGTCTGCCTCTTCGCAGCAGCTTCAATTTTTTTATCAACATGTGGCGAATACGCAACCGCATGCTCTTACCTTGGTACCACCCGATCGAACTTCGAACGCTGCGCAGCGAGATAACAACGGCCGTTGCTGTGCGAGCTCTTCCGCGAAGTCACTAGCTCGGCGCCTCTGGAACGTGGCTCCCGGTACGGATGTCATATGCGCTGCTACCCTTTTTCTTTTCTTTTCTTTTTTTTTTTTTTTTGCGGCTTGCCACTCCCTCGCTTGGGGCTGGCGCTTGGAGCTGATCGCATTCCGGGTTCAGCCTCTTTCCAGCCACTATCGCGAGTGCCGAGGGACGACGCTTGTTGAGACGTCATGCCTCGAGGGATGGTTATGCGGCAATGCGTGCGGTATGCAGCATCGGGGGCTTTGCGGGTCACCAAGGCTGGCAGCTTCATTTATCTCGAATGATTGTCCATGAAACGGATAAGGCCGTTGCTAGGACTCCACAATGGAATGAGGGAAAGAGGGCATAGCTATTCCACACTGCCCTTCTCCTTGATGGCTCGTTATCTCTGGCGGCTTCATTGAACACGGATCGATGGCACTTGGTCTCCGTTTTCGTCCCAATTGCCTTGCACGAGACTTCGTGCTCCTGGACAGCGCGCTGTGAACACTCCTGGCCATGATTTCCCGCACCGAAGGTATGTGATCTTTTCCGGCGCAGAATGCGTTTGCATACTTCCGCATCCGGGAATTTGGCGCCGAGGCGCTACCCAACGAGCTCGGTCACTGGAGTTGCCAGTGTCCGATGATATCAGCTATCTCGCGAGCGCCTATCTCTTAGCCATCAGGCAGTAGGTGTGGAGCAGGATGTACCCATCTGGCCGCCAGAGCCTCTGCGGAGACCGAACTATTGCACGAGGAGTGAGAGATATAAGAATTGTTTTCCAACGCACTCATCCGACTACGGTATCGACGATGGGACGCTGCTTAAAAGATGCGCTACCCGTCGTACATAAAGAAAGATGGCACAAACTCTTCGTTCGCATATGCAGATTTGTAGAGAGCATGATGGAGGCCTGCTGTTGCTTTTCTTTGCTTGCTCATGGCCAGCACAAACACGCGCTTGTCTTTTTCGAGAGGAAGCGCTGCGCGGAAAAACGTCGGGCTATGACATAAACGGCCAGGGGAGTGTGGCAGGCAGGCACTCGGCGGCGGGATGTTGCGGGCTCGACAACGTTCCGGAGACCGCGCCTCCCAGCAACGGATGATGCGGTTCATCGCAATGCTCCTGTGAGCTTCTCCCATACGCACTCGCTCGCAAACTTCGCTGGCGCTTGCCTCCACTCCCTCTGGACATGCGACGTTCCTTCGCATAGCATCCTTCCGCCTGGTGCTGGCTGCCCGAACCCGGATGCTCCTGCTTGCACGCGCTGAGACAACCGCCTAGAACACCACGCGACCCCCAGCTCGCCGGCCATAAACGTGACGCTGCCACGATGGAATACCTCCGTGCGATCCCCCAGGCTGCCACAGCCGCACGCCAGCTTGTCATGAACCCGCTGGAGCAGCTCGACGGCATCTTGGGCAAGATGACGAACAGCGGCACTGTCATTGCCGAGGCCACCGGATCGGGTGCTGCCAACCTCACCAACAACATCACCTCTGCCGCCGGGAAGTTCGTACAGAGCTCTGCCGCCGCCGTGCCTGGCGCTGCCGCTTCGGCCGCTGCCGCTGCCACAAGCGGTGAAGCTGTAGAGGGCGCCGACAGCTTGTTCAACCTGGACTACATCTGGAACCTCGGCAAGATTGGCGGCATCTTCAGCTACATTACGTCGAGATGGGCACTCGCTACGTTCACTGTGGTACGTGCCATTCGCATGAGCTGCTCTCTGTTGGAGACTGATGATTCCGATCACAGGCCATTTTGTTGAATCGCACGCAATTCTACGCCTCCTCCCGCATCCCCCTCAACTTCCAATGGCACGTCCGTCTCGCCGTTTACCTCATTCCAATCGTGACGTTAGTATACCAGACTCAGTGTCTACTTCAGGCAATCCGTTGCCAGACATCACCCGAGTGGTCGCAATTGAGATACAACGATGCTAAGCAGCCTCTTGCGGTGGATATGGCAGGCGAAGGAGGCCTGCTGTACAAGCTGAGCTCCAACATTCTCTATTGGGAAGACGACATGGCATCCTGCAGGGCCGTTAACATGGGGCATTCGGAGGGCGATTTCCTTTCTTTGAACGGATCTCTTGCACGCCTGTGGCCTCTGTTTTTGAGCTTGTGCTTGAGCCAGTTCACCGAGACCATGTCATGCGCGCTCCAGGGCCGTCAACCGATGCCGGAGACTGGGATGACACTATTTGAGCATTCGCTAGCCTTTTCGGAGACCGAAGCTATGCTGACGAAGCCTTTTGACTTGGGCAGCTCGACTGCCACAGTGGCTAGAACAGATGGCACTACCTTGAAGTTGACTCGAGGCATGCTCCTCCAGGTCTTGAATGTCCCTCCTGAAGTACTCGTCATGGCCGTCGTATCCAGTTTGAGCCACCTTAGCAGTAATATCCTCGCCGTCTTAGGCTTGCGAACCCGCTTTCGACTCGTCAATACCGGCGTTTGGGGAGTTGCTTACATGGTCGTGTTTATCTGGACGTTCCTCAGGATGACTGGTACTATCGACGCAATCCCGAATGATCTTGGAATTCTCCGGATCCCTACGGTCTGCCTTGTTGGCTTCATCCCACATCTCTTAATCATGGCCGGCTTGACGGCCTGCGCGCTCATTTACGGACTAGCACTCTTAGTCACTGCATTCAACCTCCCTGCCGGCGCCGAGCGCAACTTGACCCTCAAAGAAAGATTCCGAACAGCGTATGGAAATTTACAGGCAAATGTCCACTTCTCCGGAAGTACACCAATCAGTGTGAGCTGGGCGGATGATTTCTACACAGCGCTTTTGAAGATTGGTTTCACCGTTCTGACGGCAGCAAGCGAAGCCGTTTTCCTCAACGAGGGCACCCCTATCCGTGTCAGCGAGATGACTTGGCTGGAGGGCAAGAGAATTCAGGAGTTTGCGGAAAGACGCGCCATGGTCCAACGCACCATCGACAGTATACCGGCCGAACTGCGTGAAGATTTCGTTGCCGATGGTGTTAAGGCGAAAGATGTGCCAGAAAGCGCGACTGCACTGCGTTCCGGGTATGCGAGGGAACGGAAAACCCGCGGGCAGAAAAGCCTGCCAGAGGCGAGGGCTGCTGGAAGAGACAATGGTGTTGGATTACTGCAGCGTCGAGGACGTTGGATAATGACCTACGAATTTGCCCGGGGTATCCACCGCTTAGTTCTGGCCATCCAAGCTCGGCTGTTACTTTCAGTAATGCGCAAACTCGGAATCACTCGCAGGCCTCGATGGCTGCTCACGTTTGCCGGCATCAATCAGAGGTCTGTGAGCCTGAAAGAAACAAGCGTGGGACGCATGGCCGCGGAACTTCGTTCGAGAGAGCTGGAGTTCTGGTATCTCACTCCAGAAGGAAAGCTCACGCTTCCCTCAGACACCAATGTCGATGTCGAGGCCGAGACCAGAAAACGACTAGAGCAAAATGGCAGGACTCTTTTCGGTGAGGATCTTACTGAGGAGTCACTCAGCTCTAACCTCTACTCTTGGTGGAAGAACGGAGGCTGGTGGGGTGACGTTGACTCAAGCGGGGACTATACGCTGCCGTCGGATGTGTCTGAAAATGACGATACTACGAGCTTCATGTCCATGTCCACCCTCACCGGCGAAGAGGCCTGGTCTGACGTTGAAGAAGATGGCCGACGGACACCGACGCAGGAAGATCCTCACCCCGACAGAGAAGTAACCCCGACCTTGGATGATGCTTCCATTGACCCGTCTCAACTCGCCCGTCTCCTTGATCCTCAGACCGACGAAGATAGAACAGAGGCCCAGCTTCTCGCCAGCCACCTCCGCAGCAACCGCATCATGACCCGCGCTCAGTACCGCAAGGCTGTCGAGCGCGACCGCAGCCGCCTGCTGGCCTCCCGCTACCTGTCTGGCCACATGCATTCCACCATGACGCCCGAAGAGGAGGAGCAAGCCCTCGAACGCTACATCCTCGAGCGGCGCAGTGCGACTGCTCCGCAGCGAGGCAGCTCCACAGACGACGCTGGCACTTGGGCGTCCGGTGCCGACGGTATGGGCTCAGGCGGCCCGCAGTGCGTCGTCTGCCAGGCCAGCCCGCGCACTATCTTGGTCTGGCCCTGCGGATGCCTTAGCTTGTGCGATGACTGCCGGGTTGGGCTCGCGACTAGGAATTTTGACTCGTGCGTCTGCTGTCGCTCGGACGTCGCTGCATACTCTAGGCTTTTCGTTCCTTGAGAAGGGCGTTGATGGAAGGATGTTTTCTTTTCTATTCCCTTTTCTATGAGCATAGTCCATGAGGATTGCGACACATACATGCTTCAAGCCGATGACGCCGAAGAGGGGAAGGTATGTATGTGCGGAGCATGGGGAGTGGCGTTGTGTACGGTGAAAGACCTTCACTTGAGCATTTGTTTTTGCAATCTTACGAGAGTAAAGCCAGTGTATTTATAGACTTGGCGCGAGAAGTGCCCTGACTAGTCGAAATTGCAATAGGGTTCGCCTGTGGTCTCTTTCTTTGGCCAAAAAGCCTGGAAATCGCATTCCAATTTGTTGAACGCAGATTGTTGAAACAGCCTTCCGAAGCTACACTTAGTTCATGGCCTGGCGTATGCATAGTAGCGTGCTCTTTGATGCCCAGCTGCTGTCGTTACCGTGCATTCCGGGGGCTGCTTCGTGCTTTCCACGAATATGCGTTTGAGCATGGTTTGTTTGGAGCTAATGTGATTACGTGCTGGCGCAACAGGCACTGCTGTAACTACCTTTCCTGCCGACGACGTCCCTCTCTCCGCCTCTCTCTGTAACCACCTATCCTTCGCCTTGAACGGGTACTTGCATCGAAGCTTCGCAGCAGCAACTTCGGGATGCCGCAGCTACCGGTTGGCGATGCCGATTGAACAGCACTGCTCCGATGAGACATATCATTCGGCCCGTACGCCGCGCAGCATGGCACCCCATCGCGATTAGGCCTCGAGGAAACGAAGCACGACAATCGGTGTTTACAGCTAAGCAGTCAGACGGCCCGAGGCAGCCTACTTCCAAGGCCTATTGCAACGGCTAAGTGCGGGTCAGGTAAGCACACCCAAGCTCAGCAGCCAGGGGGGTATATCGGAGCATGCATTCCTCGCTGACACGGACAAATCTGGTCTAGGATGGTTTAGATCCAGCCACGTGGCGTCGTAAATTGGAGTGCAAGAGGCCATCTTGCCAAGTTCAGCTGGGTGGCTTATCGGCTGGGCGATGCGTAGGTAGCCGCCAGCCTTGCGCGTCTTGCCCTGCCAGCAGAGCGCTGCGCAACGCGAGCCCCCTTTTTCGCCCTCGCCCTCCTCACTCGAGTCACTGGATCCTTTCAGCAGGAGGAGCTAAATCTCGAGCTTTTCAAGGATTCCATGAGACCGAACCAGAATGTTCCATTCAGCTTCGCCGCTATACAAGTCGGCAAATTCAGGGGTAGCGCCCGCGGATACATTATTTCCAGTCTTGCGGAGTGTAATCTCAATGAGGTGCTCTTCGGAATTTACGACCGCTTTCAAGACCACAAGAAGAAATTTACGACTTATTTCCTCCTGTCCGAACTAAAAAGGGTCGCCTCAGCGATACAGTGGCTGCACGCCGGTATACGCAAGAGTGCGAATAATGAGCTTATCCGCTGTATGCACATGGACCTCAAACCTTCCAATATTGTGGTTTTCTGGCACGACGATGAGGAGACAAGATGGAAGATCACCGACTTTGGCATATCTGACATACGGCATGTCGAACGTCTTGATCACGGAGACAGGCAGCTCACCCTTACCCGCGCAAAGCAATTTCCAGCTGAGTACCAGGCCCCAGAAGTTGAGTTCAAGGATAATAGAGTTGGATCTCCAAGTGATGCGTGGTCCTTTGGGTGCATGTTGCTGGATGTCGTCGCGTTCATTACTGGGGGGCCCGATGTTGTTGAATATCTGCAACGGCTGTGTAGTGAAGATGCAAACAACTACTTCTATTCTAAGACCACAAATTCACTGAAGTCTAATATAGTCGAATGGCTACAAGGTCTTCACCAATCGGCACCATGGATGCCGCAAGCATCCAATCTTATACAGGACATCCTTCAAATGGACTACAACCAACGACCAAGAGCGAATGCAGTATTGAAGAGACTGAGTGAAATAATCGACCAACACGAATCCATCGACATGCATAAATTGTGTTCATGGGCTAAAGTTCTGGACACATACAACGCCCTTACTCCTTCTCCCAGCCCAAAAAAAAGGCCAAATACTCATCCCGCTTCATTACTTCCACATATTGAGATAAAAAGAAGTTTTCAAGTCGCTTCATTCCCAACAGAGAAGTTCGGAGAAAAAAGGAAGTCGCGCATGTCAATTGCAGGAGAATGAGTTGTCTTTCGAACTACTGAGCACGTCTTTGCTCTAAGACTCAGCAACATACCCTGGCGACAATCTTCAGTCTTATTCAAGAACTATGAGAATGAAGGTGTCCGGTTGAGCTGTTCTTCATATCAGATTGAAGCCGTCGCTGCAGGTGGCCAGTTCATTGCTGCACTATTTTATCCTCTTGATTACCGGAATGTCGAATATAGGAAAGTGAGTTTATCATCAGACGTGCATTATTCGCTCTTGATATAAGAGTTGCTGCTCACTTATAACTAGGTTCAGGTCAAAGGACCGAAAGAGGTGATATTCGACTTTCGTGGTTCCGCGTCCGGATTATCTGTTTCCACCGAGGGTCACTGTTCGATACATTGAGATGACGGAAACCTGACTTTACGCCGTCTTGGTTGGTATGCAGACTTTGATTATTTTTCTTGCATCTTTATAGACTGACAGCCAATAGCCAAGATGATCAAATCCTCAAACTCCGTGGAGCTATTCTGCGTGCAGCAGCTTTCAGTCATGACGGCCGTCATATCTACGCTTGGTCAAGATCTGGCCGAAGCGAATATTGGCAGGCATGGATAAGCGTTGGTGAAGCTCTCCCAGGGCTGTGTAGTATGCCCATTGTAAGCATCTCCTCACACGGCTTTACCCTTGTACTGACATGAGCAGGAAAACGTCGATACAACCCGGGGCCTCGCGAACAATATCTTAGTCCCCTGGCGAGCAACACAAGTCTTCAACGGCCTTGAGCCCTACTTCCTAACGATTGATACTCATGGTAATGGATCAATCATCGGGGAGGAAGGCGGTAAGCTCAGTCGCTTTGGATTTGCCTCCAAGTATGACGGCATCTCCCACGGCTCTGTTACTCCAAGCGGCAGTGCTGTCATTTTCATTCGACATAGACATCTCAACAGTTCACCCGGGTTTGTCTTGTTTGACATGGCGCCTTCTCTTTCAACAAGGTGGCGGCCCAGCATAAATGAGGTGGCAATATCTTCCTCATTTATCGACCTCTATGACTCAAAATACGACGATTTCATTCTCCAGCAATCAGGATCGGAGCTCGTTGCATACTTATCTGGACCAGCCAAGAAACCTAAAAAAGCCATTTTTATTCCCAAAGCTGTCATCGCGCATATATGATACCTCGCCCAAGCCTGATCTTCATGCCTTTTCACTCCCCTCAAGCCGCATCCTCTCTCTCTCTCTTCTTCTTTTGGCCGTTGGGTGCCACCAACCAAGCCAAGGCAGTCAAGAGCATCAGAGGAACAGTTACCACCAAGTATATCCATGAGTTGGCGGCTATCTTCATCACCCCATGGTCGTAATCAAAAAAGTTCATTCCGAAGAGGGACTTCAGCGGCTGTCAGCCTTTATTTCAATCTCATCGATAGAGAAAACGAGCACTCACTGCAACGAAACTTCCTGGCAAATAGACGAGAGTCGCAAGTGTCACCACTCGTACCACATAGCTGTCATCTACACTCTCCATCGTCAAGTTCAGCATTGTCTCGTTGATGTCCTTTGCAATCTTTTGGTTTGCAGCTGCGTTGTTCTGGTTCCGCAAACTCAAGGCGCCCGTCATCTATCATGGTCCGTTAGCAATTTTTATGTGCTTGAGGTCGATGAGAAAAGTATTAAATTTAGGTTGCCTAGTCTAAACTTTTGCAGCAGCACCCTTCGGCTCGGGAAGATTGCTGTGGAAACTGGAGTGAGGACGTTCTGGCCAGTGCTTTTCTTTCCCATGCTGTAATGTACCATGGTCACTTACGAGTTTAGTAATACCTCGTGTTCGTTCGAGCAATGCGTCGGCGGAATCTCGATAACCACCTAAGCGTATCAAAATCGATTTCAGCGCGCTGGCCGTTGTTGCAATGTCTTCCCCGTCACTCAGCTCTCGTCCGCGGCACTCTTGGTTAATGCAGAGTAAGCTATCCACCAGATTTGATGCTGCTTTCAGCATTACAGGAACTGACTCGATTATCTCTTCTGGGGGCGCGGAGTTCCTGCATGCTCTCAAAGTTCAGCCTCTGGTTAATGTCCTCGTCATTTGCAAACTGGACTGCGGCTATTCTCCTTCGCTTCAATGTTTCAGCTCAATGAGCCCAAAGCACAAGATCTCTCACTTAGGTTGTAACAGGGCACTCACATGATATTGATACTCTTGGGCCAGGCTCGCCAGGTACTCCCGCCAATTGTCGACATACGCCGAAATGAGCATGACGTGCTGCCGCACGGGATTCCGCTCCAGAGGCTCCCAACCATCTCCATCCTCAGACTTCCTCTGCAAGCTCCTCTCAAACCTCGACTCTTTAATGGGCTGGAAGATAAGCCAGAAGTTCTCCGGACCCCCAGTACTCAGGGTCATGCGGTGGAAGACCTCCGTCTGCCGCACCTTCCACGGGAAAGTCGAGTTGTAGCCAGCCTTGTCGGCGTACTTGAGCTGGTACGAGATCTCGACGCCCGTGCGGCTGGCCCGGTAGAAGGTGTTGCCGTAGCTCTCCTCGGAGATGCGCGTCTCGTTGGACACGCCACGCAAGACGTCGAGGAAGAGCGGCGATACGGCGTAGCGCGTCAGCAGCTTTCGGAGGAGCCGCTCGGTTATGGGGAAGGGGCCGAGGGAGTATTCTTGGGCAAGGAGACTGCGGACAACGCCAATTCTGTGGGTGCGGGTGGATCTTGAATGGCACTGAAATGCTTACAGAATCTGCGTTCTCCGGCTCGCTGTTCCGGTGATATGCTGGAGCGCTTCTGCTTCATTGAGGAAATTTTGGAACGCGACTGAGAGACCATGCGGCCCTTCGTCCAGATGCGTCAAAGCAACGCCCCGTCCAACTCTTTTAGCAGAGTTCAGGCTTACCTTGTGAGTGGATACTGCGTAGGTGTACTTTCGGTTTTGCAACGGGCGTATCGCGCTCCTTGCGCGCAGCCTCATTTTCGGTACAAAAGGAATCGGAGAGTTTCGTGAGCTGCCCACTGAAATACTCCGCGTCAATTCCGAGAAGGCTCGTTTTTGAGAGATTTAGAGGGTAGCGTTCCCAGCCCTCACGCGCATCTCCCGGCTCCTTGACGACAGCGGTCATGATGAGGAACAAAAGACATTCACAGGAACAGGGTGACGAAGTTCACTCGGGCTTGGAAATAGCCCGAAAATATTCTTTTGGAGATTTGGATGGCGATTGACCAAACCTTCGCTTGGGGTCATCAGGCAATAAGCCAATCCCTCAGGCTGGCAAGTTTTACGAAACAGAAAAGCCAGGCTGAGAGGGCTGTGCCGCGCAAAGCCCTGCGTGGATCCGCCTTATCAGTGCTCGTACCTTTCCCTCTATGCACATTGCGCCATCAGCTGACAAGGAAACGCCCGCACGAAAAATGTGGTTTAAGCTATTGGATCAAGTGGTGTTCGAACGTCTCTTCATGATCCGCCTGCCACACAGTGTCAGCCGCAGCATTGCTGCAAACGATTGCATGCGTAACGCTCACCCTAGCTCGATCTGGAATTGCTCTCCGTCAGCATTGTCGGGAAGCAACATCTTTTTGAGAGCAATCCACTCACCTTGCTAAGCTCCCGCGGAGCCTTGTACGACCAGAACGAACGCAGGCGCTGGTCATTCTTCTGCGACATATCCGGTTGGCCCATACAACTCGAGAGCGCAGAACCCAACGACGCCCGTACATGATGGCCGACTAATTTGGGGGGTTGCGCTATGGTGTGGTTACGCAGGTTCACTCGCGGCAGAGTGCAAGGGGATGATTCAAATTAATGGCCAAGGAGCACCGGAGGGAGGCTCGTGGTGTCGTTGGTGAGCGCGATTGAGGTCTGAGGTGCCTTGCCAGCCGGGCAACGATCTTCGTCCACCTTGCAAACTCCAACTTGCGGAGCCTTGATGACGCGCCCGCAAAAGCATTGAATGGAGTGAAGAGAGCTTTGCAACATCGCGCCATGCCAAATGGAAAAGAGCAAAACAGGCGTCCCGATCTGATCTGGGGTCCTTTCTTTGAAGATATCCAGCTTTGAGTGTGAAACTACCAGGGCAATGATTACAGCGGCAAGTAAATTTGGGATCACCCAGAAGACCTTGATCAGAGTCAGTTGAACTAGCCAGTACCCGAGGCCAAAGATTGAGATCTCTCGGGCGGCGTCTGAACGCAAGGCTGGAATGAGTTTCTCATAGTGCGGAAGTGTAATCACAGTTCCTGTAAATTGTTTCTATTGGTGGGAAGGCTTTTAATCGAACTTGATATTCTCCAGAATACATTCGCTGCATCGGGTCCAGTCGGTCTTTACATAGTGTTTTTATTGCAGTGACAAGAAGCGCAAGATGGATGCGGCTGTGATCCTGTAAATCTGCTGATACTGGCGATGTGATTTGGCGCATCATTGAGGTTGAGCTCACTTCGGACAGCAATTCGATCCAGTTTTCAGACTCAAACACCTTGAAGCACCTATGAAATAGGTAATGTGCTTGTTTCTCTGTATCGACATTTGTCCACCATGACATCTTGGGCTTAAACGCCAATACCAGCCAAGGCACGCGCAGCCGGAATTGCGCATTCGAGCTGGCGATGATCTTAGAGACGTAGCTGTCTGCGATGGTTCCGGTCAGGTAAGGCATTGGAGCAAATACTTGGAGATAGCATCTTCACAAGTGTTGGATGCGAGTGAGGCGCAGAAGGGCCTAACCAGTAACCCGGCTCCAAGTTTCTCGACGCAACGAGCCTGTCTGTGCTGTTGCTGTGGTCCCAGTGTTCTCATAGCTCGTCGGTCTTCAGAACCTAAAAAATACTTGCCTCGGAACTTGCTTGAGAATCAGTAGCAAGCCGCGAAAGACGCAGGAGTCCAAAATAGCTGCTGCATCCCGCATAGCAATGGTGATGATTGCCCCAGCCCTCACCGGGACCAAAAGCAAAAGGAAATGCCCCCTATCGGAGTCGAACCGATGGCCTCGACATTACTAGTGTCGCGCTCTACCACTGAGCTAAAGGGGCTTTTGCAACCCTGAAGTGCTAAGACGTTGTTGATCCGAAGCGAACCAAGCACCCGATGCAAGAGCCAGCTGGCTAAAAAGCATTATCAAGACCATACCCAAGCGACAAGCAGTCCAACTGATGGTCGGGAGAGCGCTGTGGCCGGTGCCCCTTTTGCTGGGTACCCGCGTTGCTTGGTGGATCAGAAATTTTTTGGTCGGTGCACGGTGCTCGGAGCGTTTCCCGCCTAGCCGAAGTCCGTCCGTGGAGCGCGTTTCGTTTCGCAGCGGAATCGTGTATGAATGCATGAATGATCTGAGGGTTGAGACGCGACGGGACAGGCTGCCGGCGGGAAGGGATGGAAGATGGCGAAAAGAGGGTTGGATGAAATGAAGTTGGTCGGGACGAAGCAAGGGTGGGGTGACGGTTGCCTTGCCGGGTTCTCTGCCCGGCAACAACTTTCGTGCTACTTCATCTACAGGAACGGCAAAGAACCTGCTGCAGCATAGCAAGACCTATTATTGCCCTTGGAGGTCCATGAAGCGGTTCTGGAAAAATCAGCGACGCACCGGTCGGCCCGGCCCATTATAACCAAATAAACTTCAGACTCTCCTCCACCTGTCTCCGCTAGCCGACAGATCGCTGCTCTCTAAATATCATGCGAAACAGATCCATCCCCACGATCGCCCGCTTCCCCTCTATCTACCCGGTCCCCGAGTCATAGGCACGCCTATCCACAACCTAACCTATGTCCAACCCTCCCGCCCTCATCCCAGACAGACGAGGCCAACAGAAGCCCCTCCCCAACCATCAGGCCAACAACCACGCGCCCACCACGCCCCCGTTCGTCATAGCCCAGCTTCATGCACCAGGCCGGCCGCATGATCGCGCTGCTTCAAGAAACGAGCTTGGCGAGCGCCCCATCCACCGTCGAGCTCTCTCTCCCATAACGTCGTTCCGGAGGAGCGATTCATCATCACCGAAGAAACAGGTTAAAACAAGCTCGGCGATTGGGCGTCGCCGCTATATTTAACACCCAAATCCGTTCCAAAGAGCCGAGTTATCGGCGCAGTGGAAGGTGCTCCGTACCTGCTCTAATTGGCAACACATGCGCGTGGAACCCCCTACCTCGGCGCTGAGAAGGGCTGACGCCAGACGAGTGACGAAAGCCCGCAACACGGCGCTGTTTACCAAGCTTAGGCGTTGTGCAACGCGCGTTCCTTCTGCAGGGGTACGAACACTGGCATAGGGCGATGCAAGCCTCGGTCCCGACCCTGGTCTCGCTGGTCGGTGTACCTTCTCGAGAACAACGGTGGACGCGGGAAACAGGAACGAAACGCAGACAAGTCGTAGATGGGTATCATTGCAAATGTTGTTTACATCTCGGTTCATTGCCGTAAATCGTCCTCTTTCAACATCCTGCCCCATTCGGTAATGCAGCTATCCGGCACATCCCGACAAATCTGCTGTCCGTATTGGTTCCAAAGTCCGTCATGCCGCACCAAACTCCATCCCTTTGCTTTTGAATAAGTGGTATATCCGCCTCGCAAAACAAATGCCGCCCGGGCCGTCTTTCCTATTCAGCCCTCAAAGGGGATCCCAGACCGAAAGAAAAAGAAAAGAATACATTATGTACAAGTAAAAAAAATGGACGCTCAAATCCATCCACCAGGCGATTGACGGCTAGGCGGAGTTGCCGTAGCTGGATTTGGGGATCCGCGAGGTGTGGAGTGCAACGGATCCACCTGCTCGATTTCGCTGTTGCTTATCAGAGGCCTGGAATTCGTTCCGTCGTTGGGGTGCAATGTGCGTCCGTGTCGCTGTGTCGCGCTTGTCCTCAAAGTGTCGCTGTCGCCGTTCGTTCGCGGAAGGCCGAAATCGAAGGCAGAAGCGAGATTTCTTGCGGCCGTTCCGGACCGGGCCGTCGCGGTGGGGATTAGACCCTCTCCAGAACCACGATTGGATGTTCCATAAAAGCTATCGTACGATGCCCTTGCTGATGCCGTAAGCCAGCTGGGATGCCTTTCTCTTCCTTGGCTTTGCATATCAGCTTCGCCCGCGTCTGACCATTGCCCCGAAGGATTCAATGAGGCCTGAGACATTCCCGAACCCCTGGAAATCTCGGCCAGAATTTGCGTGCTTCCAACGGTTGTTGAAGAGTCCCTCCGCCAATCTGCAGGTGCGGGGATCTGTGGTACTGGTGGCACATTCATCTGCTTCGGAGATGAAATGGGTCGTTGATACAAGGGGTCATCCCTACTTGATCGTGGGCTCTTGGGCGAAGATAGCGTCCTCCGATGTGTTGCAGTAGTTGCAGAGTTCTCCATCTCTAACTCGGGGAGGAGAGGTAGCCCACGAGGCCGCGGTGGGCTCGCAGTAACTGTCCAGGCAGGATTACTGATAGAAGGCTGAGAATTGGAGGAGGAGACTGAGGGTTGTCTAATCGGAAAGATGGTTGGTTGTTGGTCGTTGGACATGGAAAAATGAGGGCCGTAAGATACAGATCCTTGACGGCTATGGGACAAGGAGGGTTGTCGACTGTGGGAAGACCATTCCCAAGATCCAAAGGGCTGGCCTGAAGGCGTTCCAGGGTAGGTATTTGGTAGGATAATTGGTGACAATGTCCGGGAGTGCCATCGCGAGGGCGATGAAGGCCTTCTACTAGTCGGATTGCTGTGGGCCGAGGGAGGAGTAGCTGGTTCTTCGTGCGACCTCAACGTTGTCCCTCCAAATGACACTTTCCTGACATCCTCCTTCATGTTCGATCCCGCCTTCTCGTCTTGAGGATTTTCCGTTGCTGTTACAGCACTCGAAACTGAGGATGTTGAGATCTCCGTTCTGACCCGGATGCCATTCGCTGGTTCGTTTGTACCATCCATCTCAACATCATCAGGGAATGAAGCACAGGACGCCTCACCCTGCGGCCTGGGTTGCAACATCATCCATGGCACGGGATCTTTCCGTGCCCTTCCTCTCTGTGTTGGCGAACAGCAGCAGATGGCCCTGACGAGGCGCGCGTATTTCCTTCGAAAGGGGGCTGTCGTTCCGAAGATCATGAAAGCAATAATGCTAGGCAGGGTGCCCGGAATGTCTTGAGAGATGTCGATCCGCGCCTGTTCAGCGCTGAGGTGTGGAGAGGTTGCTGTGGTCTTCGAGGTATGTCGGTTGCGCTCATAGTTCACTATTTGGTAAATGATCTGCGCGGTCTCAAAGACCCTTTCATGCATCAGTAAAAATCCAATATTCTTGGATGATAACTTACAAGAGACAGATCATAATAATACTAAAGCGGACGATGAGCCACTTGTCCGTTCCCGTTGTGCTACGTGTTGTGGCCACACTCGACATGGTTCTGCCGCCTAACGATGTGGACATGGTGGTTGATTTGGGGAAAAAGCGGGTGAAAACATTTCGGCTCTGGAGGTACTTCAACAGCACGATTACCACCAGCAAAGATCCAGTAGTCAAGCAGGTCGCCACTGTCGGCACAGTTAGCCTCCTCTTCAACAGTCTATGAAGTATCACACGCACTCAAGAAATTATAGGCAACCAAGTAGGCCACCGGAACGCGTTGGACCGCCTCAGTGCTGCAAGCCACACACATAGCAATGGGGAGGATGACGGCGGAAGTCTTAAAGACTATTGACATAGCCTTTTTAGTCGAAGCGTTAATCTTGATATCCCAAGTGCCGATGAACAGCGCGATGGACCTGGAAAGTCGTGAGTCAGGTGAGCACAACCCCAGTTGGACTTGTGAGAGACCTACCAGAACAATACTAGGAGAGCGTCAACATTGTAGGTGAAAATGGCTACATCGAGCCGTTAGCAGGGCAAGGGGAGTTGTAAGCTGGAGGTGGTGGAGGGGCATACAGATCCAGCTCAACACCAAGCGCCATCCGACGTCGGCCTTGCCAAACATGTCTGCTTGGCTGTAACTGTGATGCTGTTCATTCTTAAAGCGCTCGATTTGGATGTCTCTCCAGTTCAGAGTATAGTCGAGATGGCGGACCAGGCCGATAGCGGAGCCTATGGTAGTTGAGGCGCTGAGCATTAGGATATCTGGCCAAGTTAGCGTCCATGCCAGGGAGATGAATCGGCGGAAAATCTTACAGGAGACGCGTTCGCCATGATTCCAAAGCATGAAGCATAAAAGAAGACCAAGAATAGTGGCAATGACACTCAAGACATCAACGAACACAGCGAGGCCAAGCACCTCGTTCGGGACGGGGCCGGCCATCTTTCAGATGGTCGTGTACTTTTCAGTCACGTCAGTTAAGGCGTGAGAGGCTCCTCATCTTCGGGGGAACAAGAGACGCAAAAGCTGTGAAAAAAAAAAAACGCAACAGTGAGCGGCCACGGACGGGTATTATGGACTCTTAGGGCGGGCGACAGCGGGCCCTTGAAGTTGACCCCACACGGCAGTGGCTGGCCAGCACGAGAGGGCACCCTGGTCACAGGGCCGGGCATGGACCGATGCATGGCAACAGGGCGCAAGGGTGTTTGGCTTGTGCTGAGTCGGAGAGCTCCCTGCATGATCAAGCTGTTTCGCTTGCGCCAGGTAGGCCTCAATTGGACGGCAGATCGACGAAAGCGTCGGCAGCAGCCCCGCTGAGCAAGCGAAAGCTCTAGAGCGGTGACCGAAGGCGGACGGGAGAACCAATGAAGTAGCGAAAGGACAGTGCTGGGCCATGATTGGGCGGCGAAGAAGTGGGCTGGGACACGATGCAGCGAGTAGGGCAGAAGAGGCTCAAGAGAAGGCGGCAGAATCCCTGCAGGCGTCTTTGAGGCCCGGCGGCTGTCGCTTGCTCCCACAGACAGGACCGGATGCACGTGTTGGAGCTTATTCGGCCGAACATCCATGGCAATGCGCGGATGAAACAGGTGCAGGTGCCGGACGGGGAAGCAGCATCGACGTGTATAGTGCTGTCATGAGTCGGAATGTAAACGAGGCGTTTTAAGGCCGGATCGGCGGCGCAGAAGGGAGGAGGAAGAGGCGAAGTGCAAACGGGGACGTTTCAGGCTCCCATTGGCCGAGAGGGTTGAGGACGGGCGGCGGCGTGGTGTCGAAGCGCCAACAAGAGCAGAGGGGAGGCCGTTGGATTCGCCGCCTCGGACACGCCGACCTGGACAGGCGCCTCGACTGCAGGCATCTGGACGAGCTGGCTGGGCGGGCAGCGGTGGCTGAGGAGCGAGGCGGTGCATGGCGGCTGGCGCGTTAAGATTTTGACGCGCGACGTCACCGGAGCAGCAAGCCTCGCCGCATGAATGCGTGTCGTGGCAGCCAGCAGAGCCTGAGAGGTGGCGATGCTCGTGCGGGTTTGCGAGGTGGCAGTGAGAGTGTGCTGGTGCTGGTGCTGGTGCTGGTGCTGGCGCCACCGCTGCCTGCTACCCGCTGCCTGCTACCCGCTGCCCGCGCTTCCCATTCCTGGGTTTTTCCGACCGCGGGCCGATGGCGGAAACGGCTGACGGGTGTTTCTGCCTTGGCAGCCACACTAGCCTAGTGGAGCGAGCAGTCGGCGATCCATCTCAACCGAGCTGCCAACACCGGCCGCCGCGCCCTCCTCCGCCCCTCGCCCGCTGGCTGTCGTCCGCTGGCCGGTGACGACCTAGCCACGGGAAGCTCAACTGCCGGCCGGCCCACCCGCTCCCAGCATGGCATCACGCCGTCGAGCGCGGCGCAGCACAACCTCAACTCCTACTTCGCTGGCCGCGACTGCTGCGTGCCTGCACAGACTCCGCACTCCCAGCACCTTAGCTGTAAGCTTATTGCAGCCGCAACCATGTCCGCTCAACCACTCGATGCCTCCGAGGCCACCCGCATCATTGGGGAAATGCTGTCCGTCGATGTACGCCACCGAGGAACCCGCGTTAATGCGCACCATCCCCGTTTCACATCTGTCCACGTCTGACTCGTTCCAGTCGTCGCAAGACAGCGACTCTACATTCGGCGAGTTTCCCGAATCGTGGGCCTCTCTGTCTTCTTCTCGGCCCTCGCGTTCTGACCAGCCCTAGCACGACCACTTCGCTGGCTTCCGGCGTCACTGACTATCGCTATGCCCATGGCCGACGCTACCATGCTATTGAGGACGGCGGTCAGTCCCGCGTGCCCACACTTGATGACCTGCGAAAGCTCACCGTCCAGGCGCAGGATACTCGCTGCCCAATGACGACGTATGCACAGCCTGTCTCAGTTCATGCAGCTAATCCATGGCTAATCCGTTGCTCAGGAGGAGATTGATCGCTTGAGTACGCTGATCAGCCCCGCCCGTCATCACTTCCATTGACCCAATCAGATCTCCAGCACAGAGTCTGGGACATTGCGCTCAATGGCAGACTCTATCTTGCCCCTCTGAACGTCGATCTTGTTCACGAAGCTCTGGATATCGGCTGTGGCACTGGTGGTGAGTTGCCATTTCTACTTTCTTGTGATGTCCCCGTGATTACGGCCCACCGAGCGCCCGTCCTGTTGTTGGCATTTATCTCGCCTACTTCACACCATCTTCATTCCGGCTGATGACTGGTCGCAGCATGGTGTATTGATTTTGCCGATGCGCACCCTGACATTCATGTTCTCGGCACCGATCTTTCCCCCATTCAACCTCATAATATTCCCGCGAATTGTGAGTTTCTCGTTGATGATGCCAATGCCGACTGGACTTTTGGCCAGCGTTTCGATTACATCCATACGCGTGCTGTGCTGCTCGGAATCAAGGACTGGAACAAGCTGATTGGGCAGGCCTTTGCCAGCCTCCGCCCTGGTGGATGGGTAGAATTCCAGGAATTCCACATACCCATTGGCTGTGATGATAACAGCGCCGGGCCCGACTCAGCTGTCTCCAAGTGGAGCAATGGTGTTCATGAGGCACTCAAGAATCTGGGTATTGATTCCATGGCGACATCGAACTTCCGCCAACTTTTGGAAAGCCACGGCTTTGAATCGATAGAAGAAGCTCATACCAAGTTTCCAATCGGCCCATGGCCGAAAGGGGAAAAGGAAAAGAAAATGGGAAAACTGTTCCAAAAGGACATCGCCGACAACCTACTAGGCATTTCGGTCAAAATCTTGACAAATGGGCTTGGCTGGAGTACTGAAGAAGTGCAAGAGTTCATCCCTAAGGCGAAGAATGACCTCCTCAACCCTCATGTAAGCCTTTGGGTGGATCCTACTTTCTACATGTGTTTATATACCCGCAGATCCATACTTATTTCCCTATCGACATATTTTGGGCACGGAAATCTGGCTAGAGTTCTCCACCATCCAGGTGCGTGAGACCTCTCCGCTATCTTCTTCACCGACAATCTTTAATTGCCATCAGTGGGGTTGATGGCGGCCATGTCGAATTGTGCCAGCCCAATCAAAGCGCTGGCGTACTTCCACCAGCTCACCTTCCTCTTCACGACAACTGCACTTCCATAAGATCAATCTCTTTTCCTCATCATGATATTGTTCCGGTGTCGCCACTCGGAAAATCCCATCGATCACACGATATGACTCTCGTTTTGCACCACGACTTCCTCATCCGCACAGTATCCGAGGTCTCGTGCGACTGCATTGCCACGGCAAGAGCCAATGGAAATTCAGAAAGCCCTTTTAAAGAAAAGAAGCTCAGCTTAGTGTCGGAGAATAAATCGCACATAAGCGGTATTTCCAAGCGCCAGGTACAGGCAGTGTGAAGATCCGGGCCGTGCACGCCTTGTACTCGCTAGCACCCCATGCAGAAGTTCGGCCACTCCGCCTCGAGATCGACGCTACACAATACCATCAAAAGCTTGCGTGTCCGGATTCGCCGTCGGTCTGTCCGGTCTTACGGTTACTGCTCCTTGCCACTGCCGAACTCGTGTCAACATTCATCACATCGTTCATTAATTGCCTGAAGACTGCTCAAGGCAGCTCACATACACCTGCAACTAGTTGGGCTTACAGAAAAAGCCAATTGGCTACCAAAGGAAATCACTCTTACTCTAGTACTGACTCCTTTTACATCAACAAAGCGACCAGATAATCGTCCAGGGTCGTACATCCATCACTCATGAAGCGTAATTCGTAACCATCCACTTCCCCCACTATCAGAGATCCCATGCCTGCGAAGCCCACCTGTAGTGTGTAGTTACAAAATTCAAGATTTCGTTGGCCACCACAGCCTCCTCGTCGCAATTTTCCCTGTCCATCTCAGCAACAAGATGCTCACAGTGTCGGCTCGCCATTTCCACCGCGTTGTTATGCAAAGCTGTAGCTCGTAATATCCCTTCGTTACCCTTTTTTGCCGCTTCCTGAACTGTCATTCCAAATTCTTCTCCTCGTAATCTCCCATTGCTCGCCGTCCTGACCTCTTTCCCGGTTATCACCGCCCTCAGCTCGTCACTCGCGAGTATCACAAAATTGAGAACATTGTCCTCACAAATATCCGGCTCCAACCCGCAGAGATCGTTCTGCAGCACGACCACGTCCGTCACAGTCTGCTTCAATGCCGCCAGCGCTGGGCTGTTGACGTGCCCCGCCGGCAGCACGTCCGCCTCCAACAGCACGAAGAACGGCGCAACCCCAATCGTCCGCTCCCGCACAGCCAGGTACGTCCCCAGCAGCGACCGCGGTATAGACGCCCCTCCCGCCCACGCTGCCACGCTCTCGCGGAAATTCGCCTCCGCCACGTATCCCGCCCACGTATTACAGATAGATGCTGCCAGTCGCCGGTACACGCACTCCGGTAACAGCGTCTGCACGTGTGCGCGGAAGACGTTCGTGAGGTGCCGCAGGCGACGGGATGTCTCGGCCAGCTTACGCGCGTCGCAACAGTAGTATGCGGGCGGACTGGGCGTCCGGATACTGCTACTGCTGCCGCTGCTTCTCCGGCTCTTGCCCTCGCGGCACCCCCATGCGTTCTCTTTCTCTCCTCCCACCTCTTCGTCCGACTGGCACATGAAGCGGCTCTTTGTAGGTCTGGCGAAGTTGTCGAGCGGGTTCGGCCGCGCGGCCTTGACAACGCCGATGCGGCAGCCGCGCCGCAGCGCATCGATCAAGTTGGCGTTGATAACGTGGTCGAGAGCGCAGGCGCAGGGGAGTGTCTCGAGCGTAGCATCGACTAGGCGGAGCAGGCGGAACCAGGCAGCCATACTGAGGATGGTGGCGCGCGAACGGAGACTGGGGAAGGCGGCGCTGATGGTTGTGAGGTCGGCGTGGGAGGTGGAAGTTAGGTAGGTGTCTTCTTCATCGTCGGAATAGGTGGATGAGGAAGAAGAAGAAGAAGAAGAAGAAGAGAGGTTGAAGGAGTCTCTAGTACGGGCGAATCTCCAGGGTTCGGATCGCCGGCAGTATTCGAGATGGCTGTCCTGGAGGCGGTGGTATGGGAGGTAGGGGGATGGCGTTGAAGAAACGATGCGGGGGAGGATCATCTGTAACTTCGTTGTGAGTGAATTTTCGTTACTGCATGCCTTAATATGCAGGGTCTCAACGGTTCATGTGCGGGATGAATGATTTTTCGTTTACAGATCGGCACAGCAAGGTACTTCTTCAGGTCTACTTACTTTTGGAGTCACGTCGACTTCAGCCATGGGGTCGGGCATGCTGATGTAATGAAGCTTGTCTGCTCGACGGTATGATGACATGATTGAAATATCACAGTTTCTGTTGCTGAGCGGTCAAATCCTTCGGGGCCAACTTGTTGGAAGGCAAGTTCTTTATATCTCACGACGTGGACGTAGCTCAAGCAGCTCAGCCCTGAGTCTTGTAATTCTCCCTCTTTGCGCTCGCCTAGTCTCCGTTCACGCCTGTTCCTCCTCCGCTTCATCCGACAAGAATATGCTTGACTTCAATTTTGTACATCCGTGCTTGAGTTACAGAAAGCCTTTTTCGCTCACATACAGAGCTTATAATCTCGCGCGAGGCAGGAAATACTTCCGGCGACGCTTGCAGCCAATCACCTCCACACCCGCGACTATTTGCCGCCGATGCCTTTCTGGGTCTTCCTTGATTCGCAGGGCGCTTATTGCGAACGCTTCAACCAGAACTTGGCTCGTTTCACGTTTCGGCCCTTGAGCGACGAATGTTACCGCCGTGAGGCAGCGGGCCGATCGATGGGCCACTAAAAATACATCTTTTCCTCCACTCCGACAACTCCCGTGAGGAAAGGCACCCTCCGCCATTTTTTTTATGGTTATTCGGTGATCCGTGCCAGTTCGGTACGAGAAAAGCTTAACTGAATGAGAGGATGTTTTTCTTGTTCTCTGATAAATATAGCCACCCGTTAATCTGTTAAGACGTGTCAGGTTGACGCCGAACTAAGACGGTTGTTGCCTTGCGTGCGCCGGCTTTTCTTTCTTTCTTTCTTTTTCTTGGGTGGGTACCGCCACGTTCCTAACCAGCCTTATGATTGCGCTCTTTCTTGTGCACCACTTCCGAGGTTTCCGGTATTGCTTTATCTCCAGTGAATGAGCCTTGGCGTTTCTCATGAGAGCGGGGGCTTGGCTTTTGTTTATCTTTTTTTTTTTCCTGTCGTCTTCCTTTTCTCTCCCTTTCTCCCCTCTTTCCTTTGCGGGTGACCATTGAGAGAGCTTTGAGCGGCCCAAGTCCACGTAGGGTGGAAGCTCTCGAGTAAGTTGTCTTCCAGGAAGGAGAACATTTCTGGTTCATTCAGCTTCAGTTCCCCCACGGAAAGACTAAAGAGCTTGTGGCACCAGTTTGACTGAGACTTGCTTTGGCTCGACTCTTGTTTCTTTGCTAGGTCGCACCCCATAACAAGGGTGTGAGCAGATGATCGATTTGGACTTGTCATGAAGCAGCTCGCAGACAATAAATCCAATTCAAATAATTGAGGATTACAGAAAATTAGCAAGGCACGAGTCAACCAGCAGACAGTTGTGCTTGGAGCTGCCTGCTTCCGATCATGCGTAGTGATCCTTTCCATGCCGAAAGCGGGAATCAAGACGCATCGGAGCTACCTGCGGTTCGATACTCGAGAAAGGATGTCAAAAGCAGTAAGTTTGGGTAACAAAAGCGACACCTGAGAGATTAAATACAATATACATGCATTGCTGCATTCGCGAAATGGCTTAGCGGGGCCGGGCTACGCAAGCCAAGAACGAGACGTGGGGTCAGGTCCCGTTTCGGAAGGGGACTGGCAATCGTCTCACGTCATCCGAGGTCTGGCAGTTCTCCACCGTGAGCTGACAAGAACGCGGGCATATTTTGCGGTCAACAGACGCTGGAACCTCTAGCTGCAAAGAGCTTCACCTCCCCGCCCAAGATGCTCGGATGATTACAACCGGACACACAACCTTGAAGGAGTAAGCTTGCATCAACGGAGAGATTCAACCAAAAGAACCCTACTTGAGGAGTGCTGGAGTAGCCTTGAAGAAATCTGAACTTCATGACACTGCCAGCTCCTAAGCCATGTCGTTCTCTATCGAAGAGCTGGAGGACATACGAGACTATCTCGTCGGCGTCGCCCGGGAAGCCGGCGAGATGATCACCTCCGCCGAGCCCACAAAGATCAGTGTAGAGCTCAAGAAGAACAGTAAGTCTTTCAAAATAACGGAATGCCGGGATAGAAGGAGGGGGAAAAAGAAAAAAAGAGAACGCAAAGCCTCACACTGACTTCTACCCCGACACACCCGCAGCAACCGACATCGTCACCGAAACCGACAAGGCCGCCGAAAACCTGATTGCCACACGCCTGATCGCCCGCTACCCGGAGTACGACTTCATCGGCGAGGAGTCGTTCAAGCCGCGGGCGGCCGGCGGTGGCGGCAGTAGCGTCTCCGACGTCCCCAGCTTCATCGTCGATCCCATCGACGGCACGTCCAACTTCTTGCATGGCTTTCCTTCCGTCTGCGTTGCGCTGGGCTTCGCCGTGCGCAGGACCCCCGTCGTCGGTGTCGTGCTGAACCCTTTCACCGACGAGCTGTGGTCCGCGGTCAGGAGCAGGGGCGCCTTCTACCAGCGCGGGGCGGACCGCAAGCCGCACGTGCTGCCGTTCAATGTCGGGCCGTTGACGGGGTTAGAGTATGCGTGTGTGGGCGTCGATTGGGGGAGTGATCGAGAAGGGCCGAATTTCAAGTTGAATTTGCGGGTCTTTGCGACGCTGGCGAGGAGCAAGGCAGCGGGTGGGAAGTGTGTGAATGCGCTGAGGTGTACGGGGTCTGCGGCGGAGACTATTTGCCGTGTTGCTGCGGGCCAGCAGGATGCGTTTTGGGAATGCGGCTGTTTTCCGTGGGACGTGGCTGCCGCGTGGTGTGTATTGAGCGAGGCTGGCGGGATGCTGGTCGATGCACATCCGGGGGGGTGGGATCCGTCAATTGAGAATGAGAGGTTCCTTGCTATTAGGCCGGCCATCACAGGGCAGAAGGAGTTCGTTGAGGAATTCTGGAGCGTCGTCGGTGATGGCAGATCGACATATGGGCCGTGAATGTGCTGAAGCTCGGAGTCTGGTTTGAGAGATGCACGGTCGACTCAAGTGGACTTAGGATAGACCGTGGTTACGGAACCGCTGGGCATTTCTCTCGCTACATGAAAAGTCCCGAGAAACGTCTACTTCTTCATCTGATGGGATTCATGTTTTGCTTTGAACAAGCGACGGGCTCCTGACTGGGGATTGCAGGCGCGGTGGAAACGTAGGGCATTATTCCACCTCACCGTTTCGGTAGGTCTGGCTTTTGAGCGGCATAGCATATTTTAAGAGACACCTGAAAGCTGCCCAGTGTTTAATTCTAGTTCGCACGTTCTAGTGCACGTTGATGTTCCGCATTCATTGCCTTGAAGCGTGCCATCCGTTGTAACAGGCTGCCATTCCGACCTCTATAACTTTCTGGCTCGACCATCAAATATTATTGGCTTCATGTGTAGAAGGCTTTGGAAATTCCGGCTGCTTGTGAAAGCTTTACCGTAGCAACCGTGTTAGTGCATTGAATGTCTACAGCTGCTGCGCTCGCATCCAGCCACGCTTCGGTTAAGATGTTCACAAGGCTGAAGCGCTGAACTTGCAGGTCAACAGCAGAAGTAATCATGCCTATTGCCAGGCGATTAAGTATATAGACAGAGGCCCAGTTCTCCAGGGCTCAGCATTGTTATGCCATTACCGTTTCTACTTTTGCTTTACCTTGGCCATAACTCGATCAACATGCTAACATGACCAACTTGAACCAGCGAGCCCTGGAAGCCGCTGCAACCCCTCCCAGCAGACCTCTGGTCAGTGGGACCTGGACCGCACGTCATGATACGATTGGTAGTCGGCGAGAAAACTGAACTGGTGCAATTCTAGCTTCGCTATATTTCCAGGTAGTCCGTATGGAGTCTTCGCAGCAGAGCGTTAACGGGGCGGCGGGTGCCACTGCCACGGCTTTCTTCGCCGGCGGATGGGCACTTGCAGGCTACGGCTGGAGCTGCAGTGAGTGTTACTCCTGAGGCGTCGCTGCTGGCTGCCTTGGGCATGCTTGCGTACCGTGAGCATGGCTGGAGGCGACGCGTATCCCCTGAGACAGGACTTTTCACCTCCGCGAGGATGCCGAAAAAGGACGAAAGGACGGTGGAAACTGACAGAAGACAGATCTTGGAGCTAGACAATATGCAGAGATTTCAGGAAATGGAGCCAAGAGAGCCGGACAGGTGAAAATTCGCCTTTATCACTTTCTCGATAGCTCCCTGAGAATGAGGAGTGTTTCGACATGCCAGGCGGTCAAGAGAAAGTAGTTGCCGGACGGGCGGGCACGTATCGGCCTTGGCGAACCAATCCTGCCAAAAACGGGAAAGCTCGCCTCTGTCATTCTGATGCATTCAGGAACAGCTTCCCCACCTGCATATCCTGGTTTTTCGGCCTTTTAACCTGACGCGTGCGCCAGAAATGGGGAGAGAATGCTGCTCTGTGAAAAAGGATGTGTCTCTCGTAAGATTGGTTGCCGTCGGTGAGGCTGAATAGGCAAAAAGTGTTGCCAATTGAAAGCTGAAACGGTAGTAGTGACTAGGATGCAAGCTGGCCTTGGCCGTGGAAGACCGGACAACGGCACTACGGACAGGCATGGGGGTGGAAGCATTGGTCTGGATGGAAGCGTCCAGAACAACTTACGACGTCCAACGTCCAACGTCCAACGTGCCAACGGATGATTTGGTCCCGGCGGCACAGGTGTTGCAGCACAGCTCAGCTGGAAAGAGGCGTGCCTTCGCGTCGGGCACGCGTCCCCCTCCCCTGGCGTCATTGCGCCAGGGGCCCGCGCTTTCCGTGTCAGGTCGCGTCCGATAAGCTTTTTTATCGTTCAATCAACCCCTCCTGCTCCTGCCCCTACTCTTGTTTCCTCTCTTCTGCCTGTCAATCTCCGGCTGTGCTGCGCTGCGCTGCGCTCCTGCCTTGCTGGATACTGCTCGCGCCTTCATGCGAACCCGCCGTGGCAGCATGGCCATAACCCCAAACTCATCTTTCACGGCGAGATGCCTGCTCGACAGGCTCCAGATGGCCATTGCCGCCATTCAGAGCCATGCTCGCTTCGATCAGAACGACCCGCGAAATTCTCACTATACCCTGCACAGTCTCTGGGACTTCCTTCACCGCACGCGTTACATGCTCAGCCGGATCGATCTCCAGAAGCTCGACGATCAAGACGAGGATACCCTGGATGCTTTTGAGGACGTCATCAGCCGCACCTGCATGGCTCATGCCATGCTGACCGATCCCTCCGGCCTCATGATCTCCAGAGTCATTGGCGCTTCCGTCAGTCCAATTGACATGGGCGACGACATCAGACAAACTGGCGCACTACTGATGCCTGACCCTGTGACAGGTACCTGAAAGGAGTCTATCGAACTTTCTCCGTCTAACTTTCTATACAGGCCAGTTCACTGAAGATTCGGCTGAACAGAGGAAGACAGCCAAGGTTGACCTGAGCCAGCTCCTCACTGCGGTGGGATCGGATGAAGAGTCTGAGGGCGAATGGGAAGAAGGTGCCGATGACTCGGAGTGGGAGGATGTGGGCCCTGACACGCCTCCCCATGACCGCTGCCTGTTTCTTGAGCTGCCTCGTGAGATCAGAGACCAGGTCTACAAGTATCTCCTCGACGCCGACTACACGAAAAGGCATCCCACAGGCATCATCCACCACAAGCCTGCCCGGTACGAGTGGCACCTCCAGGTTGCGTTGTTGCGTGCCAACAAGCAGATCTACAAGGAAGCCCGCGAAGTTCTTGGCAGGGAGAACAGGTTCGTAGTCTTGGAGCGCGATACGGACCGATTGAAGCAGTCAGTCGATCAGAAGCAAGATGGCGGTGATCGCAACTTGCCTGACCCTCCCATCTGGCTCCGTCGGGCAAAGAGTCTTGTATCTGTCCCCGGTGAAGTCATGCGCATCAACTTTTCTCCCCGAGACGGACGAGACAAAAACAGACCGACTGATTACTTCGTTTTTCTCGCTGAAGAGCTCCGCGACTTCTTCATCAACCTCGGTAAATACAGAACTGGCGGCGTATTCAGAACCAAAGATCTCGTGTGTACAGCTACCTTGAATCAGCCGAAAGTGAGCGAGTCACCAGTTATCACCAAGAGCAGGGAGGCAGCGCTCTTAGATCCTCTCACCGGGCTTCGGCAACTGTCCAGGGTAATCATCAATGGCGCCAGCGAAGCCAAGGCCCAGAGGGTTGCACACCAGATGAAAAGGCAGGAATTTTCCTCGGTGGATGTCCTCAGCGTTGTCGACGAGATCCTCGCAACTGCGAACGCTCATGCCAAGGTTGGAAACCACGGTATCGCTGTTTCTTACACAGACTGGTGTATGAGTATCTTGTCTTTCTTCGATGCGTCCAATGCCCACCAGATGGACGAGAATATGGCGGGTGACATTCCCGAATCCATTTTTCTCACTGATGACGAGCAGATAGACATGTGCGCTGCCATGTTTCACATCAGCCTCAAGCGAGCCTTCTCTTGCATCCATTCTGGTGCTTTTGAGGATGCTTTCGAAAGCTCCGACAGTGCCATGCGGCTGGCGATAATGGTTACGGACATGCCCGACTACAGTAACTTCCCCGGCGCGCAAAACGGCGTTGCCAAACGGGGGGCTATGGTTGAATGGATGACGAAGCAGACATCTGCGCGAATTGCTAACAGCGGCGTCAAAAACCTCATCCGCGTCGAGGATGTTGCACGTGCTTACTGGTACCGCGCACAGGCACTTAGTTCGTTGGAAGGCAGGGGCCAAGAAGAGGAAACGGACCGCATGCTCGCCCTTTCACTAAGCTGCTTCGTGGGTCATGAGGAAGTTGCGAACGAACTGTGCACTCTTGATCTGGATTTCACCGAGCGTCTTGGAGGCTGTCGGCGCGGACAGAAGCACTTGGAGTACGATTCCAAGTTGCGCGATATCTCGTCGTATAACAAACACTGGCAAAGGCCGGAGGCTCCCGTCACCAAAAGCAGAAATGAGGTGACCGGTGGCGGCATGACTTACATGCTATCGCGTTGCAATATCCATGTCTAGTCTCTCTTCGCCAGGGAGGACCTGCAGGTTGTCACAGGGCGCATAGTTCATGCCGCGCCGCATATGGAAGGTACATCCGACCTGAGACATCAACATCATCATGTCCCTGGACATTCAAAGAAGTATTTCCAACTTATCTAGTGTATTTCTCGGGCGCATCATGGGTATCTCCGGAACTCAAGAAACAGCTACCGCTTCCTTAGAGTCAGCAAGTGCCCCTTTCGCAGATACATCAACTAACCCCCAGCAAGAGCGTGGGAACATCTCAAGCATACAACTGAATCAGGGTGAAGACCCTCAGACATGGCCATCGAATAAAAAATGGCTCTGTACAATTGTTCTTGTGGCTATGCCTTTGACAGTCGGGTTCTGCTCGAGCATCCAGACAGCGGCTGTGGCCGGGGTGACGCAAAGCTTCAACTGCTCAAGAACGGTAGCAACACTTGGCGTGTCAACCTTCCTCCTTGGCTTTGGAACAGGCCCGCTGATATTCGGCCCCTTATCTGAAGTGTGGGGAAGGAATCCCATTTATCGCTCTGTGCTGTTGCTGTTCGTGGTTTTCAATGTGGCGTGTGCTGTTGCTCCGAACATGGCTGCGCTACTGGTATTTCGTTTCCTCTGCGGATTCTTCGGCTCTCCGACTGGTAAGAAGCCTTCGCTTCGTAGAAAATTATGTCTCAAGTGGTGAGACTGACCCTTACTAGTGACGAATTCCGGAGGGAGCCTCACGGACATATGGCCCACAAGCCACAGATCTGTTCCTCTTGCCCTATTTACGGCTGCTAGCTTCCTAGGTCCTGTCATTGCTCCGATCGTCGGCGGGTTCATCACGCAGTATAGCCATTGGCAATGGTATGAAGCCCGTCAACTACTATCAGCTTTGACTGATACTCTTCGAACGTAGGGATTACTGGGCTGTCACCATCCTCAGCGGGATTTCCTACTTTGCAATGCTGGTGTTCATACCCGAGACGTACGCGCCAGTCATTCTTGAGAAGAAGCGCCTCCATCTTGGCGAGAGACGCCTCGAAGATATCCCGGAAATCGACTACTACGCCACACTCACCCGACCATGGGTCATGCTCTTCACCGAGCCCATACTCTTCCTCCTGTCTCTGTACATGGCCTTCTGCTACGGCATCCTATACCTGGACTTCACTGCCTACCCCATCGTCTTTTCCGAAACCCGCAACTGGGCTCCAGGGCTCTCAGGCTTGTCCTTCCTTGGCATCGGTATTGGCATGGCCATCGCAACTGCCTGCTCCCCGCTCATCAACCGCATCCACACTCTCTACGCCATAAGACTCCGCCAGAAGAATGCATCCTCGCCTTCGCCTTCGTCTTCCTCTTCTCCCCCTGAAGCCCGTCTCCCCCACCTCATCGTCATCTCTTGGTTCATCCCCGTCTCCCTCCTCTGGTTCGCCTGGACCTGCAATCCGCCCCACCACTGGGCCATCCCAATTACCGCTGGCATCCCGTTCGGCATTGGTTTTGTCACCCTCTTCCTGGCTATCACGGCGTACCTGACGGACTGTTACGGCAGGACGTACGCTGCCAGCGCGTTGGCGGCGAATGCGGTGCTGAGGAGTCTCTTTGGCGCGGTTTTTCCGCTGTTCGCAAGGCAGTTGTATGAGAGCTTGGGCACGGAATGGGCGACAAGTTTGTTGGGGTTCACGGCGGTGGGTTTGGCGCCGCTACCGTGGCTATTTTATGTTTGGGGACCATGGTTGAGGGGGAGGAGTGAGTTTCATTTGAGGGCGGTGGGCGAGGCTGGAGGCAATTCTGCTTGAGGGTTTCCTGGGAGTGTTGCTGGTCAGAGCTATTGCTGGGAGTGGGGTTGGACGGAGTTGTGCGGGCTCGATGAAGGCGTCTCGTTCGAACAGGCGGGAATGGTAAGCTTAAATTATTTTAGCCTATTTTTCCTCGAATATGGCAGTCCTATTCGCCATTTTCTCTCAAGAGCAAGTTAATTAGGTAGCTTTCATGCTATATACCGCAAAGTCTCGATCGCCAAATGATCTTGTTTCAAATATTGTGCTTAATTCCTCACAACTCCACCCTCAGTCAAAGACCGTCTCGGCCCATCCACAAGCATTGTAGACCCATAAATATCCCGGTGACAGTCGCCGCCACCGCTTCCTTCGAACCAAATAATGCCAGGAACGATTTTATTTAAAATGCGAATCCGAATCGGGCCGGTCCTGGTGCCTCATCATTCTATTGATCCTCTTCCGGCCCAGTTAGTTCTGTCCTCGGCCTCACCGGACGAGCACTTCGGAGGAGATCTGGCTGATAGCGCTATGGTTTTGACCACCTGAGGAAGGAGTTTCCTGTTGCTGTGAAATGGGTAGGTAGCCTTGAGACTGGCGGTGGAAGGTGCTCGGGCGACTTCTTGTCTCTCTCTCTTTTCTGTCTTGACGGTGGGTGGCATGTGCCAGGCTTCTGTGATCTTTTTGCATTTTCTTTGCTTTTCCTTCCCGGGATAGCCGAGGAACGTGGCAAGGCTTTCTGCTGACTGACATGGAACCCGGCAAAAGCGATTGTGCGCTCACCCATTTCATCACGCCTCAAAACACCCCTCGCCCGGTACGCTGTCGAAGTGACCCAGACAGATCCTCAACGCACGTATCTTGTATCCTCGCAGAAAGAAATAAAAAAGAAAAGAAAAAGCACCCAGAGCTCCCGCTCTTTCCTATCCTTACACAGTTCCAAAGCAAGTACATCACACGTACGAGGCAATAGCAGGGCCGACCCCCCTCCTCACCCTGTTCCCATCCTTCCAGAACACTTCCACGAAAGGACGCAGCAACATTCGTTTGCCTAGATCCTGGGAAAATGTATCAGTGGCAGCCCACAGGGCTGTTGGGGCTGCGCATGGGGCGGCGACCTGCCTTCGACAAATTGCCGTTCGACTGACCGATCGCTTTCAGGTTGCGATGAGTGGTGAAGGGTAGCAAAGTTAAATCAAGCGCGCTCGCTGCCTCTTTGTTTTCTTTTTCCGTGCCACCGAGCACGTTTGGCCCTGCCTCTTGGGATGACCCCCACTCCATCCTCTCCCTCTTGACTCGTCGCACGGATCGGCGAAGGGGGAAAGGTCGGTTGCACGGATGGAGATGGCGGGTCGTATCGTCGCCGCATCCGTTTGCGTTATTCGGGCACCGCTGCTGTTGCTGCTGCCGGGGCTTGTGGGAGGGAAGATCGTGTCATAGGTGCGGAGAGGGATGGATTCCTACTGGGAGCGGCATAGTTTGCGTGGATGGAGCGGCGATCTGGGAGCGTTTGCGGCAAAAGAACTGTGGTTTGTCAATTGCGTGCGGTTGTGTTCACAGGGCTGAAGTCTGTGCGATGGGCGGGCAATGGGGGTGGACAGATCGCGGCGCACATCCGCTCAGGCACGCGGTCCCGTGGTCATCGTGTGAGGGGGCCGTGGGACGGAGAGATCTGTCCAATCGACTGGGTGAGGAAGAGCGAGCTGTGCTGGTGGCATGTTCCGCGGTGACGGGGGAGTGGACGCTTGTAGAGCTTTTTTTTTTTTTTTTTGGGAGGACGATTTCGAGCACGAGGCAGGAGATCGGGTCACACATGCGCAATGAGGCCCCGCTTCCCGCTGGCAGCGTGAAAGGCATTCATGGTTCACACAGATCTTCATCGACAACGGGGGTGTGGAACAAACGCTTATGGCCGCGTCTTCTGTAGTAGGGGACACAAAAGCCACTGCGCCATGCGTTCGATGTTCGCAACCGTCCGCTTCTCTCTCCCGGGTGGCCCAAGGCGCGGATCGAGTCACCGAGTCTTTTTCATTTCCCTACGCACTTCATGGCTAGACATAAGTTACCTAGTGCCAACTGTATGATTCCTTTTTGTCACATTTTCTTCGCTCCTTCTCGCGCGAGTAATTTCCGTAGTTCGGCGTGGCCGGCGTAATAGGCTTATGCGCACCGGGAGGCGTGGTGCCTGCCATGCATTCCTTTACTCTTCTTTCCGTGGACAGTAAGCTAGGGCGAGCGCACGCACGCACTGGCCACTGTAAGTATGTAAACGCGAATAGTGGAGATCATCATCGTCTTTGCCAAAATCTGCCCTGCCCGAAATATCCTTCTGCGTGATTCCCGTAGCTGGGGCACATCCATGCGCGGGTAGAAGTGAGGCGGAGGCAATAGCGCCGTGGCGTTGATGGAGCAGCAACAACAGGCAACTGTAACCTGACGGTGAGGATAGGTGGAAGGGAGGCTGAGTTACAGTGCTGACGGCGGTACCAGGCAGGGATACGTGGTCGGATTTGGGGGCTGAGAGAGAAGAGAGAGCGTTTCATGTACCTCCGTGATGGACAGCTCAGTGCAGTTGGCTGGGGAAGCGCTTGCGGAACGTTTTTAACTGTGTCGAAAAACAAAATTCGATGCGCTAAAGGAACAGCCATCGCATGCACCGGCGAGCTTGGAGATGGGCAAGCAAAGTGTCTGAAGCTTACCTTCTCTAATTGCTGTGTGGCCAAATTACTATTTTTGGCGACGATCTTGAGGTGATCAGCCAGCAAGCAATTGCAGTGATCGAGAAAAATCTCGATGAAGGCAAGTGTGGAGGAGCAAGTGACGTCGGACATAGTGCTACTATTTCTTGTTCAGAGCTGAAGCAAAGTGTCGAGGACATGGTGAAGCGAACACTCAACGTGGAGCTTCCCAGGCAGACAAGTATGACGTCGCCGGTTGCTTTATTTCCGGTGCGCTGGATAGATCACGTCCAGCCACCCAAAAGGGGATATGCCGCCGAGAGCTATGCTGGGAACGGGGGGCGCGCAGTGCTCCCCGATATTCGGTGGCACCCTGTAGTCTCGTCTCTCGACCTTGTCAACGGCTATAGCACCGTGCCTCCAGGCCTTTTCTTGTCTTCAGCCTGTCCTTCCAGTTGTGGGGCGCGTGGAAGAGGAAGAGCAAAAGACCCAAGCGTGTGGAACGCCCAGAAATCTATTTCTGGGCTCATGTAGAGTGAAAATGCGCGCAAGCGCTGCAAGTACCTTGAGAAGGTTGCGCGGGGAGTTCCCGCATCTCGCCCAGCTGTAACGAAGCACTATCAAGCAGATGACTGCCTTCATTGTTTTGCAGCTGCCGCTTCGAGTGTAGCAGCTTGATGGAAGCAATGGTACCGCTTCTCCTCTCACCATGCGCCATAAAAAAAACATGAGGCAAGGCGTTCCGGCGCTTCTTGTGGAGCGGCTGCAAAAACAGTGCAGCACCACAAGCAATTGAAGGAAGCAGGCGGTCAGATTGGTGCTTAGCGTTGGAGCTCCGCCCTGATCATTGGGGGGTTCGGACGTGGCGGCGAGCGGCGGCGAAGACGGCGCGGCCGCTCAGAGGAAGGATCATCAAGCCAGGAGGTGAATCCTTCGACAGCGCCGCACTGACTCGCCCCAATCACTCAGACCAGCTTGGCCGCACCGCCGCAGTGAGCTGGGTGCGGTTCCGCGTCTGTGGTAAATTCACTTTATCGAAGGATGCGGTGAGCGGACAAAGAGGAAATGGAAGTTGCGCGCATGGCGCAAGGGTGCTATGCGAAAGTGACGCCGTAGGCATCAATCCAGCCTCACATCTGTGCTTCTTGCCTTTTCGGAACCATAAGAGCCCGGGAAATGGCCCTATTTCCCGATCAGCATAGAGAGAGGGATGTTCCTTCGGCGAGCGGAGAAGGGAGGAGGGAGAAGGGAGGTGGGGTGGTGGTGGGGTGGGGGTTTTGGGGGGAAGTCCAAATTGCAATAGGAAGGAACAAGTGGAACGTTCCGAGCCGTCTTCATGTTCCCAAGACCTTAGAACGCGAAACAGATGATTGCAGGAGCAGATGAAGAGAATAAGAATGAGAGGTGAAACGAAAGAATTGGGCAGCAAGACAGTAAGCACTGATCTGCAGTATTCTTGGTGATGTGGAGCTGAAGTTGACGACAGTCATAATACCACCACTGATATATGATGGGAGACGACTGGACCCCAAAATACCTCAATCACCACCCAAGAAACGTAGTAGATGTCTAAACATAGATTTCGATCCAAATTCCCCAAATGATATCGCGACCATGCGCGGGTGCATACATGCAAATCTTAGCAAAAACCAAACGCCGCTCTGTGCCATGTGCGAAGAACTCCTTGTAAACCGAAACCGAACCCCAACCAGAAAATGCATGTCGCAACTAAACCTCCTGCCCTAAATGCAGGAACCCGAACAATAAAATGATAAAGCAATGCTGAGCCATGCAATGCGCTGAAGATGTACAATGCTGAAAAAACAAAACAGGGTATCTAGCGAGAGTCTCTTGTTGGGCGAAACAAATCAAGTGCCAAAAATGTACGATGAAGAAAGCGAGTGGAAGAGTAGGAAAGGGGTATCTATAGAAGCCAAGAATCGTAGCGAAAGTCTTTTCCCGACGGGGTATCAAGCGAAGGTGGAGATGGTATAAACAAACGTGACAATGATCCAGAAAATTTTTCTTGCGTCCTTTTTGCGTACGTGCAAGTTTGCATCGAGCAAGTCTTGGTGATGCCATTCGTAAAAGATGCATCAAGCACGGTGGGCACGTCCGGGCCTTCAAGGCATGTGCATGTAGGGCATATAGTTGGAGGAGCCCTCGGGGCTCGCGGTATAGGAAAAGCCGGCCTGCTGTGGTTCTTCCTGGGCGGTCATAAAGGGCGTTGCGCTGGGGTCCATCTCGGCCCACTTGCGGGCAACTTGCTTGGCCGTCCACTTGTCTGAAGCGCCAAATTCCATCATCTTCGATAGGTCGGTTAGTAAAGAATATCAGTTTAAGAAAGAGGCTGTACATACCTTTGCAGCGATGATCTCAAACTTGCTGTCCCTCCAGTAGTCGTGGGCCATGCGCAGCGCCTTCACATCGGCGTCGGTCCAGACCCGGAGGCGCTCCCTCAACCTCTTCAGGCGCATTTGAAGAGCAGGGATCTGGTAGGTCTTGCCCATGTCCGTCTGGAAACGGGCAGCGATATCCTTCCACGGTAGGCCCTCCTCATCCTTGAGCTTGAGAAGCAACCTGTCCTCGTCACTGAGGTCCTGGATTTGCAGCGCCCCCTGGCCAGTGGAAGAGGTAGTTGACCTGCGGCGTTTTAACCCGATCATGTCAGAGTCCTCATCAAGGCCCCGCTTTACCCTGTTGGAGCTTGCAAGGAGCTGCATGCCGCTCGGGTGGGGAGCGATGGGAGGGTACATGCGGACGGGCCGAGGGGCATGCATCTCGGGAGTCGGGGCACTGCTGCTCTGCGGGGGACTTGATGCAAGGACTGCAGACTGGTGCTGGTTGGTGTTGGCGAACATGGTCTCGTCGATGCCGGCGTGGGAGATTCCGAGGGCGTTGGAGCTGGGGGGCCAGGTGAAGTGGTCGGAGGCCCTGCTGCCGCCCGGAGTAACGGGGCTGAAGACGCTCGGACTGCTGCGAGGACGCGGGGGGAGGCTGTCGAAAGGAACAGTGAAGCCGTAGGTGTAGGTGGTCTCGAAGGCACGCTGAGAGTTGTTGTAGAGATGGGAGTAGTCGAAGTGGGTGGGGATGGAGAGGTGCGGAGGCTCGGTTGGCGGCTTAGAATAGTCTAATGAGAACGGTACAGCTCCAGACACACTCGGGTAGTTTCCTGAATCGCCGGCAACACTTTTGGAATAGCTGTTCATGGGCGTTGCAGCACCACTGGATTTTGCGTGCTCGGGGATGGGCGAAAAGCCTGCTGATGAGACGGAAGGAGTGACGTAAGGGTTCACGAAGCCAAACTGGGCATCGTAGGGAGTCTTTGGGACAGTCAGTACTTTGAGCCCGGGGACAGTGGAGTGCGGCACACATACGTTCACGGACATGCTCGTGCCGTACCACTCGTGTGAAGAGGCATCCATGTCCTCGACGGAGGCGGGCTGCTGCACGGGAGCAGTGGATACATAAGGCATTGGGGACTCGGAGGCGGGCATGGTGAGATAAGATGGAGGTGGTGATGTCTGACAAAGGGAAGCTGACGACGGCGGCCGCGACTATTTGTCTGGCAGCCAATCTCGCACGATCTGGCAAAGTGTAGGAGCACGAGTCACAGCGCCAGACCAGGCAGACTAGGGCGGGAAGGCTGAGCGCGGGCTGAAGCAATCTGCGAGGATTTGCTTGAGGACGGATAAGGCGCACACAGGCACGCACGGTGTGGCTAGGGCGGGCGCCAGATTTAGAATTATGGTGGAGCGGCGGCCGTTGCTTGCTCACAGCAGCAGTACCCGGGGCTGCGGCGCCTCAGCGGTAGAGACCGCCCGTCCCTGCGCAAGCGATCGCCGCCGGGGTGCACGGTGCGAGAGCGAGCTCTGCACTGTGGAGCGTTGGAGTTGAAGGATCACGATCCCGGCCCTGCTGCTGTCGTCAATGACCGCCTGTGAAACGGCCCTCCATCCCGGCGTCCGCGTGGCAGGGCCGCGAGCACCATGGGCGGGTTTCCGGCGGGCGGGCTGCTGGGACGGTGAGCGGGCTGCTGCCGCTTCCTTGGTGTTGCAGCCAGGTATCTACGCCCGGCTCTCCAGGCGCCGACGCTGCAGCGCGCATCGGCGGTGAAAGCACGCAGCGCTGGAAGCAATGGCGCCCGCTTGGTCCCGGGCCAGGTGCATCCCCGCCACCGACGACGCTGGTGGAGGGCGGTGGAGATGGAGGCTTTGGGCGCAGCGGTGGGCTGGAGGAATCCTTCGGCACGTCTCCCACCGTTTCAGAGAGCCCGGCATCGCAATCCTGCGAACGGCGCGTGGCGGCGGTTTGCGTTTGGCATTTGGCGTGATGTCGAGAGGTGGAAGTGCTGGAGCAAGTGACACGGCGTAATCTGCCATAATTTGGGGGCCACCGACACACAGCCCCTGCACACGCGCCCAATCCGTCATTTACTCCGCTTTTGCTCCCAAATATAGCCGCTACCGACGCGAACGCGCCCCCCGATCGGCCCATCACACCGACTCGCTCTCGGCGCTGCTGCTCTGTCGAGGTTAATGGCGAATAAACGCTCCCCGAAGGATTCTTACCGCCCAAATTGCTGCTGCAAGTGATCTCCTCGATGCTTCTATCTTTACCTCCAGCTTCTCCACACTCCCCACGCGCTTCTCTGTGCTCGATTGCTCTTTAACTCCCCGGGGCCACTCAGCGCCGCCCGACCGCGACTCTTGACTTCTGCCCTTAAGCCGGGGCCGCGTCTGGATTGCCATGCCTGTGCGCGCGCGTGATTGCCGCGCAAACACATGTCTCGTCCACAACGTCACTGCATTCCAAAAGGGCGTCCAGGTCCACGAGCGCCATGCTTTCTGCATCCGCCAGGTCGCACACGCCCCAGCCCACGACCACCGGTGCCACTGCAGGCGCGCGCATGGCCGCTCGACGTCTAGGGCACTCCAAATACCCCCCGCCTGCTACCTGACATGAGAAAAGTTTGACCTGGAACTGCGTGCCTCTCTGGCCGGCCGTTCGCACGAGTAGCCCGAGTGCTGACGGCGCGAGACAAAACTCTGCGATTGCATGTAGTACAAACGCCCCAAAGAGCCACCACCACACTCTGGGCGTCCGTTTTGCGCGCGTCCGCCGACGCAAGGGGCCGAAGGCGCGGGCGGCGGATCTCGGGGCATCCGAGTCTTACTCAGACCCTTGAATGCACTCAAGGATTACGTCTATTCCTGTGACACATCCACATGCTCCTCTTCTCATCCTCATAATTGTCGCCATCCAGAACGGTATCGAGCCCGCCGCTCGTCTCAGCCGTCAGCAGTAGCGTTGCCGCTTGTGGCAGGCATGGATGACGCCGCTCGAATTGGCAGCAACAAAGCGTCCCCCATTAACCGCTCGCGCGAACAGCTCTGCGGAAGAGCTTCCGTCTCGCCCAATTTAGCACCTCGCCCAGCCGTGTTTCGAGCCCGCTGAGCCTCAATACCAAACACATTTACTACAGGCAACCCCGACCTTCGCGTAGGGACAGCTCGATCCTTTGACTTCGCGAATGCCATCTTTAACATCCCCCGGTTCTAGATCGCTTCCTGGCACTTCAGCCACTCCACCAACTGGGAGCTGCTGCTTTCCTGACCCCAAATTGCTGGCCCATTGAGCCACGCTGGTAGAGGCCCGCATTGCAGAAGGATTGCCCTTCTGAAACGCCTCCTTGACGGGATCCTTTGTTTTATTCCAACCCACGAATCCAACCTCTCCACATTCTCTCGGCATATCAACCGCGAGAAAAGCTCGTGGAGAGGGCCATTTACCGGATAGAGTGTAGGCGCTGAATACGCTATTTTCGGAGCAACATGTTAGCCGCACGTATTCATTTCGCTAACCGTAGCAACCCAACACGGCACTTAGCAACTCTATTGCGGTGCCCTCTTGGAAGACGGACGACGGCTTGTCTCAGAGAAAGAGAAGGAGGCAAAGCCGCGATGCAGGGAAGAAAATCGTACTTCCAGGGTAACTCATGGGTGCTCTTCCTTTCGTATAGCCCCCGCGTGATGAAGGGCTTGCTCGCTTCTCGCAATATCCACTTCTCCAGGAATCGCTCTTCCTTCTCTTCCCATCTTATCTTGACACTTAGCAGCAGTCTATTAATATACTCCGTTAACCGATCATCCAGAAAAGGCGTTCTGGCCTCTAGACTATGCGTCATCTCTGTGCGGTACCCCAAGCACGAGAGGAAGCTGTTGGCTAAATGCCCCTTCGGCCACACGTACATTGCCGAGTGAAGTGGATGCCACTTGTTCACAATTCAGTCGCTTGTCCGGCCGTCGACATTATCTGCAACAGTCAGACGAGGATCGCAGACGCCATACGCATCGGAAGCCCAAGGCGCGTATACGTCAAAGCCCCATGCTGTCATATATGCAGGTGTTTTGGTCTTGTTCGGCATGCGACCAGCCATCGACATCTCTGTCCTGGTGCTGTCCGTGCCAATGGCTTTGAAATTCCGTTCCGCCAGCGCCTCCATCTTCTCGCGTAGCTTCTCGCGTCTCTCCTCGGACAACGGATTGGCCGACCTGGAAAGATCAGGTTCTCGGAGATAATCAGGGAGGCATGTGGCGTTGTAACCTGCGAAGTTCTCATCAGAGCCTTCACCAGTCAGCACTACCTGAAAGCTCACCTTACGCGGCACTTCCGACAGTGCGTATTTTTTCTGATGGAGTTAAGATCTAGCATGTGATGCTCGCAATGGTAAGTGGCATCTTCAAAAAGCGCTGGCGGCTCTGCTTCCCCCATGTGTTTCCTGTAAAATTTGACACCCAAGAAAATCCGCCCTACGGTTTGCGTTCGCTGCATATTTTCAATGCCCAAGTGAGTTGTCATTGAGCGGATCGATATTTTACCTGACTCGTCGTACCCACTGTCTTCGTCAAATGCAATCCCCAAGCAACTTACCGTATCTGTCTCCTGCTCGTTCCCGAGCCTTTCCACTCTTTCTTTCACCATGCGCATCACCATTCCCGCAATCACCGATGTGTCAATACCGCCGCTGAGGTAAATTCCCACCGAGACGTCCGCACGAAGCCTGATCCGCACAGCTTCCAACAACCTCTCGCACACTCCTTCAATCGGTCGCTGTGCCCGGCGGAGGGGCAGGAGGGCAACGTGGCTCGGAGTTCTTCGTAGCTGTAGAGCTCGCCGTTGACGACGGCGTGGTTGTTGGAGGTCGTTGATGATCAGGCGGACGTGATCAAGGGCTGAGGGTGGTGGGGAGGGTGTTATTATTTCTTTCTTTCTTTCTTTTTTTTGGTTAGGTTGATGGGAGGGGATGGGAGGGGTAAGGGCGGTGCGTACCGATGCGGTTGCCCGGGCTGATCCATTGATCGCGCGAGTCCGGGCCGCGGTGCTTGATGACTTCGAGGCTGGCGGAGAGCTCGTGGGAGAGCCGGGTGCAATCGATGGTGGTGGGGTCGCCTTCGTGAATGATGCAGCTTATGTCGCACGTTGTGGCGGTGATTGGGTTTAGGGAGTGAGTAAAGTAGAATGATCACGGTATGCGAGGGCTGGGAGTGGCAGTAAGGATCTCACCAGTCTACGTCCGAATACAGCATCGGTGACATAGTTGTCTCTTTTTAGTGTGTGGCCCAACAGTTCAAGCTTTGAAGTATCCATTGTTCGATGGATAATATCTATGATGGAGGTCAATGCTACTAATTCAACTATGTTTAAGTAAGTTTGAAGTTCTTCCCTCGACAAGACAAAAAATCGTTCATTTCTTATGGTGGGCTTTCGTCCATGTTGGATATGTGCAGGAGGCGAAATATATATGATAAGGTGGGTGCATCGTGTATTGTCTAAGGAGAACATGCGAATTTATTCACATTGAGATCTGTTGGAGAATTAGGAAGCAATTATCTGACTACTCTTGCAGAGTAAAAGGTGCTTGCTTGTTTAGGAAATTAATGTAGGTGACGTCAGCGGAGGAGGCACGATGTGGGGCATCGTCACGAGCGTGACTTCGCGTGGGTTGGGCGGCGCGCTTTCACGCGTCTCCGTTCGTCGCATCTTCATCTCCGCACTCTTAGCTTTGTCTTTGACCAATCACTCGATACCCTGCATCATCCACCACCTTTTGAAGACAGATGGCGACGGTCACGCAAAAGCCTTCGCGAACTGCAACCCATCGCCGGCACGCTGCGAAGGAGGTGGACAGAATGGAAGGCGAGTATGAGGGCAGCAGCGACCTAGAGATCACCGACATAGTCCGCAGGGAAGTCGATCTGGACTCCTACATCAAAGGTACACGATGTTCTCACCCCGAGCCTTGTCGCGGCCTTTGCTTACTCGATCTACAGACGTTGTTGCAGAGCCTGATGATGGTTCCGAGACCGCCGATGAACCGGACGATGCCGACGAGAACGGAGAAGAAAGACCAGCGTCCGATAGTCATAATGAGCTACGAAAAGTCGAGTTTTCCGATGAAGAGGATGCGGAGGCTGCATACAATGCATTTAAGAATCGCAAGGCGGTGAAGAGAAAACGCGCCGCGGCCATCTCGCGTAAGGCCAAAGTTGCCGCTTCAGGGAATGGCTCGAGCATGGTTGGCAGACGCATCCGCCCACGCCGTCCCATTGATGAAGAGGGAAAGCCCAGCCTCAAGAAACAGAAAACCTTCGAGGATAATTCTGATGAAGAGGCCGAGGAACTAATGGACGAACTTCTTCCGGATTACCTCAAGGACCGCAAAAACAAGTTCGAAGATGCGCGTGAGAAGATGGGTGAGGCCGGGCTCCTTATACCGCCAAATTACGATGGTTTATACTTCTCTGACGACGAGAGATTGGAGCATCTCCAGGAGAAACCTGTCTTTCCAGGACGAAAGCCGATCCGGAAGTACGAAGACATTGTCATTCCAACAACGGCTAGTGTCATCCCAGCGGCACACGCACAATGGCTTCGGGATTATCAGATCAAAGGAGTTGAGTTTCTAACCGAAAAATTCGTCTATCAGAGAGGAGGTATCCTCGGTGATGACATGGGCTTGGGAAAAACTATCCAGGTCATTGCCTTTCTGACAGCAGCTTTCGGGAAGACATGTGATGAGCGGGATCAGAAACGAATGCGCAAAATGCGGCAGGACGGCCGAGACTACCCTAGAGTCCTCGTTGTCTGTCCCGGCACTCTTTTAGAGAACTGGAAGTCTGAATTGAACGATTGGGGCTGGTGGCACATTTACGCTTATCACGGCTCCCCTGCTGACAAGGATGCGGCAGTGCGGGCCGCCCTCAAAGGACGCGCCGAGATTGTGCTGACCACTTACACGACGTATCGAAACAACAGAAGTGAGATCAACATGGTCGACTGGGATTGCGTGATTGCGGACGAGTGCCACATCATCAAGAGCCGAACATCTGAGATCACCCAGGCCATGAATGAGGTTAATGCTCTCTGCAGAATAGGTCTGACCGGCACTGCAATCCAAAATAACTACTACGAACTATGGACCCTCCTCAACTGGACTAATCCCGGAAGGTTCGGTGGGCTCGCAACATGGAAACACTGCATCAGTGAACCTCTCAAGATGGGTCAAGCTCACGACGCAACGTACCAACAACTTGCCAAGGCTCGCAAGACGGCACAGTCCCTAGTGAACAACTTATTGCCTCAATTTTTTCTTCGCCGCATGAAGTCATTGATTGCCCATGAACTTCCGAAGAAGAGTGATAGAGTTGGTAAGATACCACATATGCCAGTTGATTGTAATAGATCCCTGATGTTTATGTAGTGTTCTGTCCCCTCACAGAGTCGCAAGCTGAAGCGTACGAGAACTACGTCAATAGCGAACTCGTTGAACACGTCCGACAATCTACGGAGCTTTGTGACTGTGACTCTGGCAAGAAACGTGGCTGGTGTTGTTATGTTGAGGTTCCCGGCCATGGCAAGTGGCAGAACCTCGTTTTTCCTGCCATAGCAACACTGCAGAAGTTAACCAATCATCTTGCACTCATAATCCCCAGCAGCATTGATTCAAATGAAAAACAGGCTCGAGATTTGGACGATCTACAGATCTGTATGCCGAATCAATGGAAAGATCTATATCGGCAACGGGACAATATCACGAACTCCGCAAAGCAGGAATATTGCGGGAAGTGGAAGGTTCTCAAAAGACTCCTCCAGTTCTGGTACTCGAATGGCGATAAGGTCTTAGTCTTCAGCCATAGTGTCCGGCTTCTGCAGATGTTGCGGATGCTCTTCACAAGCACGACGACATACAACGTGAGCTATCTGGACGGCAGCATGAAATATGAGGATCGTCAGCAAGCAGTCAATGACTTCAATGCCGACCCCAAGCAATTTGTCTTCCTCATCAGCACCAGAGCAGGAGGTGTCGGATTGAACATAACCTCGGCAAACAAAGTTGTTGTTTTCGATCCCAATTGGAATCCGGCATACGATCTGCAAGCCCAAGATCGAGCCTACCGAATTGGGCAGCTCCGTGACGTTGAAGTCTTTCGCTTGATCAGCGCAGGGACCATTGAAGAGATAGTTTATGCGCGCCAAATCTACAAGCAGCAGCAAGCCAACATTGGCTACAGTGCTTCAAACGAGCGCCGTTACTTCCGCGGAGTCCAGGATCAGAAGGAGAAACAAGGTGAGATTTTCGGACTCGCCAACCTCTTCTCGTACCAAGGCGACAACATTGTGCTCCGAGATATTGTCAACAAGACCAATGTTGCCGAGTCTCGTGCTGGAGTCTCAGTCATCGGACTAGACGGATACAGCCAAGAGAATGATGACGATGCGTTGTCGAGCGGGGACCGTGAAGATGCGATCATGAGCCAAATATCAGACCTGATCAAGATGGGCAGTGTCGACGACTTGACGAAAGACCTTAAATCATCTAGGAAGAAGACGGATGCGGTTCAGGCCATCCTTGCGGGTGCCGGAGTTCAATACACTCACGAGAACTCGGAGGTTATCGGCACTTCGAAGGTGGAGGCGCACCTGAGTCGTAGGGCTGCGGAGAACGAGAACGACATTGACTACATTGACAAGCATGTGTTTGCACCCAGTCAAAGCCAAACAGGGGGCGACAGGGTCGACGACGGCCACGAAGATGATGAGGGCGATGAGATGCAGACAATCAAATACCGGTACAGACCGCCTGAAGATGTGCGAATGCGGCAGTTCTGCACGATGGCGAAAATGTTCGACTTTGATGATGTCACGGAGTTCGCGCTGGTGGTTGAAAGTTGGACACAGGAGCAGAGAAGAAACTGCCTGGAAAAGTTCTACCGACTCAGGAGAAGAGAACTTGCTCCTGGCGAGGAGGAAAAGGGGGAGGAGTGAGGGAGAGGCATCCTTTTTAAGCCGTTGATACCCCTTCAGAGTCAAAATTTTGAAGTTGCAACAGGGCAGCTGGAGAACCGCGGCACCGCTGGCCGCGATCTGCGGAAGCGAAGGGCGGCCCCCGGGAGTGCCAATGACGTTTCCGCCGTCCGTAGTTTCACACCATAAATAAGTAGTGCGCCGGTCAAGTGTTTCGTTGGTGCGGGCAAACAAGCGGGGTTAGACGGGCCGCTCAATTGGGCGGCAGGAGTTGATTGCATGCCCAACGAAGACATGGATACACGTATAGATGGTGAACGGTTGGACAACCGCAGATCATCCCCTATCCTGCTGGCTTCGTATCTTGGGGCTCGGGCGGGCCGAGAGCACTGCCGTGCAAAACGGGCGCAAACAGGCATCGGCTTACGTAGGACGGCTTATGGCGCCCATTCACGTTGCGAGAAACTGGGGCCTGCAGGCGCGTACACTGGCTACGAGTACGAGCGAGGGCCTGGCACGAGGACAGGCAGCAGATTTCTTTGTGCGTTGGAGCTGGTTGGCGTGGGTGCGCTCAGCAATAAACATGGGCCAAAAAATACCCCGCCGACTGCCGCTAAGAGGCCCACGGCCCACCCGCGTCATCATCTACACTTGAAAGTCCTTCCCTAGGGCCCGCCCTGATGCCTGTCGCACAGCCCTTTGCACCCTAAACCTCCACACTTCGCTCGCCATTCCCCAAAACCCTCCACGACACTCGCCACCATGGTGCTCGGCCACGCACACAGACGGCACTCGCTGTCGAGCAGCCGCTCCTCCGCCGACGAGCCCCGCGACAACTCTACCGTCACCGGCGACGACGAGACTGTTGTCGATTCCGAGCAGAGCAATGGTACGCCTCGCCGTCGTCTGTTGCTCCTATTATTTTCGCACCCTGTAGACTGACTGCCCGCTTCTCTCCGCAGTCCTTACCCACATCATCTCGCAGCTGCGGCCTGGCGCGGATCTCAGCCGGATCACCCTCCCAACGTTCATCTTGGAGCCGCGGTCGATGCTGGAGCGGATAACAAAGTGCGTCTGCGTTTGCCTGCCTCCGGGGCGATCGGAGAGGACGCAACAGGAGCTAACCCGGCGTCCCACAGCTTTATGGCCCACCCGGAGACCCTGCTTCCTATGCCGGATATCCAGGACCCAACAGACAGGTTCCTTTCCGTGGTGAAGTTCTATCTGAGTGGATGGCACATCAAGCCGCCGTATGTATGCTCTGCGCAGCAACTTCTTTGTCCGCCGCGTTCTGGAGAGGGCTGACCATAGCGCAGCGGTGTCAAGAAGCCCCTAAACCCCATCCTCGGCGAGACCTTCACCTGCTACTGGGAGTACCCGGATAAGACCAAGGGCTACTACATCTCCGAACAGACGTCGCATCACCCCCCGAAGTCGAGCTATTTCTTCATGGCGCCCGAGCATCACATCCGTATCGACGGCACCTTGAAGCCCCGGAGCAAGTTCCTGGGTAACTCGGCGGCAAGCATGATGGAGGGTCTCGCTGTGATGCAGTTCCTGAACCACAAGGAGAGATAGTAGGTTTTTTTGCTATGCTTAATGCTAGGCGGGGATGCCGCTGCTAACCGGGGCGCTTAGCTTCATCACGCAGCCTAACATGTACGCACGTGGGATCCTGTTCGGCAAGATGAAGTACGAGCTGGGCGACCACAGCTATGTGCGGTGCCCCGAGCTGGGACTGGAGGCGGACATCGAGTTCAAGACTAAGGGCTGGGTCGGCGGCACATACAACGCCATCGGTGGCTACATCAAGGACAAGTCGGGGAAGAATCTCTTCGAGCTCTCTGGGCTATGGTCGGGCGAAATGTGGGCCAAAAACTTGACGGTGGGTTAATCCTTGGCCGGCAGAGTTGGCCAGCTTCTGCCTGCATCGAAGCCGCGAGCTCCGCTGACGTGTGGCACACACAGACCGGCAAGAAGCAGATATTGTTTGACGCTACACACGCCCGAGAGACGCCGCCACTGGTACGCCCGCTGAGCGAGCAAGATGAGCGCGAATCGCAGAAGCTGTGGCAGAAGGTCACGCTGGCCATCAAGCAGAGAGACCAGGTCACAGCGACAGACGAGAAATCGAAGATCGAAGACATGCAGCGAGAGGAAGCGGCGAAGCGTGTGGATGAAGGCGTCGAGTGGCACCCTCGGTTATTCAGGCCGGTGAATGGCGGTCCGGGAGGCTCGGAAGAGGGCATGGAGGATTTGGACTTCATCATTCGTGCCAAGATGTAAGTGGATGAGTGGGCCACACGTCGGCTGATCGCGCGTCCGGAGGCTCGGAGTCGGGCGGAGCTGGGGCTAATCCGCCTTTTTTTTTCTTGCAGTGATGGAGCCACGCCAGAGGAGCAAACGAAGCAGATCCTCAACGTGGCCGCGATACTCCCGGGACAGACGGTCGACCGGAGGTTCTCTATACCCGAGCGCAAGAGCGAGCCCGAGTCGCATAACCAGACAGATGACCTGATCGATTTTGGCCAGCACGACGCGCCGGCGGCGGCTGCGTCTCATCCCGGAGCGGTCGAACGAAAGGACTCCGATACCAACTCGATTGATGAGTTTCATGATGCTGAATCGTGAAAGAGGAGCTTGATGCATGTTCAGTGATTCTCCAAGATTCCACTTTTCCCAAGCTTCAGGTAGACTCGGCCGCGCAGATTCATGGTGAGGGTGTTCTCATTGAGGCTCGGAAGAGCAGCAAGATACAGGTATACTTCTTTAACTTTGGTTTCCCGATCAGTCTATTTGCCTGTTTCATATGGTCAAGAATATACGATTTGCCCTCAACGGTTCAAATCAGAAGGTAAATCTTTTCAGTGCTCCAAGCGCGTGAGCGGGGTAGTGGGAGAGGAAGATGATGGCAAGTTTGAAAGAGCAACCGTAAAAGCGTAATCGATACAAATGTCTTTTTGCTTTTTGACTTTGGTCTATCCTTTTCTATAGCCGGGCTGGTTGTCCTATGTTCGTTCTTCTAGTCTTGTCTTGTCTATAAACCGATCATGAGCACCCATCTTTTCTGGTAGAGCGGAAACCAGTCATAATACCCAATTCTCCTCCATAGTCTAAATCCATCTGTTCATGCATCATCTTCAACATCCATCCGTCTACGCTTGGTCCGCCGTCATATCCCGTCCACGACGTCTACTTCTCCTCCTCTTCTTCTCCCTCCTTCGGCGGCGGAAGCGCCATGCCCAGCATAAACGCCGGCTCATTGACATTATGGTGCTGATAGCTCAACACGCCCACCCCGCCGGGCTCGAGCATCATGCTCAGCGGGAACTCCAGCGGGTAGCCCAGCCATCTCTTCGTGAACGCGCGCAGCAGATGCCCGTGCGCCACCAGCACGACGTCGGCGGCCCTCTCCCCGCGCATGCACGGCGCCTGCAGCGCGCGTATCTCCGCGATCAGGTCGTCCAGCCGCGCCGCCACCTCGGCCGCGCTCTCCCCGCCCTCGCACCCGTCCCGCCATATGTCCCAGGGGCGCTCGCCGTCCAGGCCGCGCGACGCGCGGGCTGCGCGGATCTCGGACGTGAGCAGGCCCTCGTAGGCGCCGTAGTCCCATTCGGCGAGGCGCGGCGTCGTGGAGACGTGCGTCGTTGAGGGCAGCGACGACGGGAAGAGGAGGGAGAAGGTGCGCTGGGCGCGTGTGCGCGGCGAGACGTAGACGGCGGCGAGGCGCGGGGGGGAGATGAGCTTGTGGGCGCCGACAAGCGCGCGGCCGGTGCTAAGGACTTGCTGTTCGCCGCGGGGCGTGAGCGGCAGGTCGGTCGTGCCGGTGTAGCGGCCATTGATGGTCCATTCGGTTTCGCCTGCGGGGTGTGGGTGGGGTGGTTAGCCGGGTGGTGGTGGTGGTAGTGGTGGTGGGATGTTGATGGCGGTGGAACGGGTGCGAGCACGAACCGTGGCGAGCGAGGTAGACGCGCGGGGTGCCGGCGTCCTTGTCTGACATGGCGGTGGCGGTAGCGGTCCCGGCGGGAGGGGTCTGTGTTGTTGGGCAGCTGGATTTCCCCCGGCTGATGGAAATGCAAGAGATGAAAAAAGACGTGCTGCTGCCCCTCGGAGGGGTCGTCTGGTCGGAGCCAGGCCACCGCCGAGTCAAGGGCCGACTCGTCGAGCGAGCGATTGGCAGACGAGGCCCACGTCAGCGGCTTGTCGTTCCGCCTCCGCCGGCCCTTCGTTGGGTTCCATTCATTTTTTTCCCCGCATTGTGCACATCCAGGCTGGGCCTGCGACCTGATTCATGTCGTTGATGTTTGATGTCACTGCATCTTCGCTTTCCCGCAAACGCAACGTCATGCGCCGGCGCCGTTCCTTCGATTTCATTGATAGAAGAGGGAAAAAAAAGAAAAAAAACGTCCGTGTCTTAAGGTATCAGTCATACTATGGAGTCCAAGACCGCGCGGTCGCCCAACTGCTTGCGTGCCTCCTCCGCCAGCCGTCTCGGAGCCCGCACGGCGAAGCGCACCTTCTCCCCGTCGTCCCTCCAGATATCGTATATTTCATCTCGGCGGGTCTCGGATCGCCTGACAGGCACCTTGCCTATGATGATGCGCTCGAAAAACTTGAAGACGGCCTCCAGGATTTCCTCGGCGTCGGCCTGTGATGTGGTGTGCCCACAACCCAGCTTGACGCGGCGGCAGTCGCCGTAGAAGTCGCTGTAGTCGTTGAGCGCGTCGGCCAGCATGTACTCGTTCTCGTGCTTGACGAAGCGAAGTAGCTTTCCGAGAGATGTCATGTAGTCGATCCAGTTGCCTTCTTTCGGAAATTCGATGGCTGCGTTCCTGGGGCCTAGCTCGTAGAAGGAGTCGCCGACGTAGAGATGCCTCTCGTGATGGTCGTACCACGCCAGCTCGTCCGGCGTGTGGCCAGGCGTGTGCAGCACCGTCACGTCAATCTTCTGGCCATGGTGGAGAAGTGCCTCGCTGTCTTTGGCCCACACCGACACGCGATATTTGGGCGTCTTGAGCCCGAGGAATTTGCAGAGGGAGTGCTCGTCCAGGTTGTGGCTGATGAAGGACTGGGAGTGGCCCGACGCGACGACGCTGCATGATGGGAGCGGTTTCAGCTGTGACTCGGAGCCACGTGTTGTCCTCTCCAGGGCCAGGGTGTCGGAGAGCGGGATGGTGGGGAACTGCTCGAGGCCGGAGATATGGTCGTAGTGGCAATGGGTTACAATGACCACATACTGCCGCTCCGGATGGCCATACTCGTCGCGCGGATTCAGCGGCTTTCCGCCGTTGGCGGCGACGGGGTACTCCTCGAGGAATGAGCGTAGCTTCGAGATGACCACAGAGGAGTCGCGCGGAGAGTTGCATCCGGTGTCGGATAGGATCAAAAGAGGCAGGCGGGGATGCAGCTTAGCGTAGATGAATGGGTGCTCGCCGAAGCTGTCATCCTCGGTGATTAAGAAGGTGGTCCTGTTCAGTCCGGTGGCGGCGAAAGAGGTCGACGGGGGTTTTGCAGGCTTGTTGGACATGAGGAATACGACAGCAAACAGCAGCAGCAGCAGCAGCAGGAAAAGGAGGCCAGTATTACAGAAGTAGGCCATTGTGACCAGCAGTCACGCTCCCCAATATTCTACGGTGATTCTATTTGGCCGAGGAGCTCGTCTTGCTGCCCTGATCGAGCCTTAAGGCTGCGTTGACTAACGGATTAAGCGAAGGCAGCCAGGGGAGGCAGCGGCTCGGGGCGGCGGCGAGAGCGCTTTGGGGGCCAAGAATAGGCGTCCGCTCTGTTCGCCCTGCCGCTCCTTTTCCTTGTCCGCCTGGTCATGGCACCATCGCCCTCCATCCCATCCCGATTGCCGATCACCCTCTGCCGCCAAGACATCTCGTCCTCGAACCTGCCGCAGTGACGCCGCCACTGGATCCTTCTTGGTGGTCTCCATCAGGGCTGAGCGCGAGCATGGTTCCTGAGGCGCTGTGGAGAAGGGCTGGTGGGTCGAAGTGCTTCAAGAGCCGGTACGCTCCTTCATTTGCTCTGCTGCCCAAGCCTGATAAGCAGCCTGCGGCAAGCCATCCATCTTCGCGTTCGAACCATCAGGCGCCCGAGGCAACAAGCTCCACCACTTGACGTAAGCTTCCGCTTGCCTCTCGATCCCATCTCCAGATTCCCGCCATTGTCCGCCATTCATCAGCGTGGCTTGGGCACCGTCGTCCGCTCCTACAGCCACCTGGAGTTTGGATGGCAGGCCTGTTAAAACCCTCGCCGTCATTGATCTTGTGGACGACAGGCTGCACGTCTCCGCGTCAGCTCAGCCTTACGCCCCCAGCCCGAGAAGGACCCCACCATCAACCTCACCCTCGCGCTTCGGCTTTGCCTGCACGACCGCACGGTGCTTCCTGTCTAAGTAAATGATGATTTCCTTCCTGTGGCTGCTGCCATCCGCCAGGCCCTCTCGGGTAAGTCTATTTGTGCTAGCTCCGCCGCTTTCTCATGGATCCGACATACCCGCAGCGGGTATGTAGTGCGGAGTGGCACGGCTGCATGCGTTTGAGCACGTCTCAGCCTACCACTTCACATCTTCAAGATCGTAACCAACCGACGACTTCCCTTTACAAACCCCGTATTCTCCACCAAGACTACAGTTCTCGCCTTGGCAACCCAAACGCCCGGTCCCCGCACTCACAAGCACAAAAAAGCAACAAGATCGACGTCGCTTAGCTCTATCCGAACGCCACCGTCTTAGGTCTCTCAGCTGCACAAGCAAGTACCCCCGGTTTACGAGAATCAATCAGTCCAATCATACAGGGCTCTCGATATCGCTGCTTTTTCTGATCCGGGAGCCGTTGGCGCTGTCAGCTTCGTGCCTATTAATGAACTTCGGTAAGCACACCAAGGCTGCAGCAGACTTTACGCCGCTGTTCGTCCAGCCAGTCGGAGGACGTGTATATGGCCACAGCACGCTTGTGAAGCCACTTCTGTCCGAAAAGGCACATTCCCCATGGAGCATTGGATCCTGAATCCTAATGGACTCTCGCTTCCTTCCGTGTCGGCGAGCCTTCTCCATCACATGACTCTCAACTAGTTTCCTGAATGCGGCTTTTTCATGTCTCTGCGTCAGCTTTCAGATGTCTGACATACTGCGCCCGCTCCAAGAAAGAGCTTTGCCACCGCTCCGGACGTGTGAGTGGCTTTTGGCGCAGCGCTATGTCGGCCATTCCAATGGCCAGAAGCTTATGCATGCTTGTAAGGCAAACGGAAAAGGCTACAGGAGCCCCTGCTACTTTGATCTCTATGGCCTTTTCCCTCTGCTGTGTGACGAGAAGAGCTTGTCGAAGCGATGTCAGCAGGATTAGCTCCTGAGACAGCCCTGCCCCCCAAAGTCCCGTATTTCTATGACCGCAGTTCTCTCTCCTCGCCGAACCAAAGCCTCCTCCAGTACCTTCTTCTCAAACCTGCTCATACCAGTGCAATGGGATTCTTCAACACCTGCTGGGACTTGCTACTCCACCTCCCTTTCTTTGCTCCGCGGGGCGGCGGCTTCGAGCGGGAGCGCTCGCAGCTTCCGATCTTCTCCAGTCCGAGTGGCGGCGTAGTCATCCACCCGGAGAATGCTTCCCCTGGCTTCACCTGCTCTTACCCGAGCATGGAAGGGTGGGAAAGCTGCAATTCACCCGACGACAGGAGCTGCTGGCTTAAAGATGGGAGGGCGAATCAGCCTTACTTTTCTCAATACGACATCCACACAGACTGTAAGTCCTCGATATGGTTGCCCGCATTGCATGCTTTCAGCTTTACCAGAGCCTCGTACTAAACTTATGAAGACGAGACCGTCTGGCCTCAGGGTGTAACCAGAGAAGTAAGTGGAAAATCAAAGCCCTGGGGCGCGGGGAACCCGGCCTCTGAGCCTTCATCTATGGTAGCCCGTACACATCGAGAGTCGAAGTATTTATCGCGAAGAGAATGTCCCTGATCTCTTTAAGCACATACATCCGCATGAGTATTTTAATTTTCCTTGTCATGAGGGATGATCAAGGGGCCATGCCGTTACCGAAATGTCTGGCAGAGCACCTTCTTGTCGTGCTGCAGCAGATTTGCTTACTCGGTATTTACTGAAAGTTTGCAGTACTGGATCAACCTCAAGGACCAAGTGGTAAGTGCTGCCATTCCCTTGAGTCAGCTGTAGATGCTCATACGCCCAGCTTTTCCCCGACGGTTATTCCAAGCCTTATGGCAAAGTAATCAACGACACCTACCCAGGACCTTTAATAGAGGCTTGCTGGGGCGATGAAGTAGTTGTCCATGTGACAAACTATCTGCAGACGAATGGCACTACGTATTCACACGTCTATATCTGTTGTGCCGCGGTATGAGCTGATGATGGGGCAGTATTCACTGGCACGGTGTGAGACAGCAGTTCAGCAACGAAATGGACGGAGTCAACGGTTTGTTCTGCAAGATTCCACTGTTTACCTTATCCGCTCACGTCATGTAGGTATTACACAGTGTCCTATCGCTTATGGTGACACCTTCACCTACCGCTTTCGTGTTACTCAATATGGCACTACGTGTAAGTGTTTCCGACCCCTGATCTGTTCTCAGCCATTGACACGGAAGAAGGGTACCATTCACACTACTCGCTCCAATACCCAGATGGCGTTGCTGGCCCTCTTGTATTTCACGGCCCTACAGCAGCCGATTGGGATGAAGAGTGGGAGACCCCGCTGATGATCACTGATTGGGTTCACGATTCGGCTTTTGGGGTCTTCTCCCAGGAACTCCTCGCGTCGGATCCTGCCAACCGGAACGTTACACCACCCGTTGGGGACAGCATTCTGCTTAACGGACACGGGCATTACAACTGCAGCCTTTCTCAGGACCAAAACCGCTGCGCGCCGGGATATGGATCTTACTACACGCAAAGATTCCAAAAGGGTAAAAGGTACTTGATCAGGCTAATTAACTCCTCCGCTGGAGCAGCATTTATCTTCTCCATAGACGGACACAAAATGAAGGTCATATCCACCGATCTCGTTCCCATTGAGCCGTACGAGACAAATGCAGTGCTCCTCAACATAGGTATATAGCGTTTGGTGCTCGTCCTAGCATCTCTCCCAGACACTAACTCCCCGCAGGCCAACGCTACAACATTATCGTCGAAGCCGACGCCGAACCCGGCGACTACTGGATCCGCACCGAGATACCCGGCGGGCCAGGTGGCTGTGGCAGCGTGCACGACCGGGCTGGCAACGTGACGGGCATCCTGCGCTACGACGGGCGCAGCACCGCGCTACCGACCTCATCCAAGAATGACTACCCGTCCGACTGCCACGACGAGCCAGCGGAGCTGCTGCACCCAATTCTGCCATGGACGGTGGATCCGCACCCGCAGAACGACGTGCACAACAACACGTACGAGGTCGGCATTTCGGACGTCCAGTTCCACAAGGCCTTCCGCTGGGACCTGACCGACACGCCCATGTGGCTCGACTTCTCGAACCCGACCATCCTCAACCTGTACAACACCACCTGGAACCCGGAGTACGCTGTCATCGACTGTGTGTTGTCCTCCCTGCCTCCCGTTCTCCCCGAAAAACACTAGCAACGAGTGGATGAAGACTAACAAGTACCAAAATAGACAACTACGACCGCGGCTTCGTCTACCTCGTCATCACGGCCAACCTGACGCGGCTGGGCGACAACAAGCGCGAGATCCCCGCCGGCCACCCCATCCACCTGCACGGCCACGATTTCGCCGTCCTCGCCCAGTCCAACTCGACCTATGACGAGCGCTCCGACCCGCTCAATTTCACTCTTGCAAATCCACCGCGCCGCGACGTCGTATTCCTGCCGAGCAACGGCTACGTCGCGCTGGCGTTCAAGCCGGACAATCCCGGCATATGGTTGGTGCATTGCCATATCGCTTGGCATGCCAGTTCTGGTGAGTTTTTTTTTTTTTTTTTTAAACTTCGTTTTCTGCCCCGGCGGGGCCCACCCGGGGGGGGGGTGGGGGAGGTGTTTGAGGGGTTTGAATGCATGCTGATGATTTTATACGATGCACAGGCCTGGCACTGCAGATTCTGGAGAGGCAGCCAGATATCCTGGACTCGATTGGCACGCTGGAGGCGACGAATAAGACGTGTGCTGGATGGGATGCGTACGAGAGGGCGCATCCGATCGAGCAGGACGACAGCGGTATCTGATTAGACGTACCGATGCGTCAGATCCGACGACTTGGGAGTGAAAAATGCCCTTGGAAGGACTGTGAAGGATGTGTGAGCTCCTTCTCCTGTGCATATTCTCTCATATTGAGGAGCTCTGTTCGTAGCTGGAGTACGCTCATTGATTTCCGTACTATCCGAAAAATGCGGCCTCCTGCTTTGGTTTCGTTTCCTTACTAGTAGCATGCTTTCTCTGTTTTACTTAGACTTGCCAAGCATATAAGAAGATGTAGCAGTCGTCCAATCATTTCTAGAGCAATACATACACTGTTTTCTTTTCTTTATCACGGGGAAAAAAATCCTAAGCACTGAAAATATGCTGTCGCGCCTCGCCCCCACCCCCTGAGCGTAGTCAATACCTGCCGTGGTCCCCGTCACTACTCGGCTTGAAGCACTTCAACCACTCTGTCAACGCATCTGTAAAGTACTTCCTACTCACCGCGCCCAGCGGAAATGTAGTCCTGAAATCATACGCGTGCTGCGCGCCGGGCATGACGTAGCCGAAGATCTCGCTCTCGTCGGTGCTGACATTGCAGGCGGGAATATCCTGGGTGAGTGTCGGGTGCGGGGCCCAGTCCTCCGCGCTCAACGGGGACAGGGTGCGCCAGGGGTCGAACTCGCCGCCGGACCAGTAAGTGTTGCTGGGGCGGATACGCCAGCCGCCGAGGGATTCGTTGGTCGCGTTGTCGCGCGGCCAGGCGGGCAACAGCGTCTCGTTGGCCGTCGGGAACTGGCGGTGGCAAATGTCGGCCTGGTGTTGCAGGCTGTTCCAGCGTGAGACGATCTGGGTGGCGCCGAGATTGGCGGATTGCAGGAACCCCCATTGCATGCAGTACTGCCATGTCCAACTGATAGAAGAGGGGTCCTCGAAGCGCTTCTCGAGGTTGCATTCGGGCGCGGTGCTGTTGTCGGTGGGCGGGGCGGAGCCCTCACAGATCGTGTCAAGGGAAGAGCTCACGGTCTCAGCGAAGCCAGGGTATGAAGCCCATTGCTCCACAACGTAGTCCGCGCCGCGAGATGGAGCCCAGCCGTCGGCGCCTGCGACGGTGCTGTTGGTGGCATTAGAGGAGCCGTGATCGGTCTCGATCCAGTCGCAGAAGAGGCGGAGGCTGATCTCGACACCATAAGATTGCCAGTACCAGAAGATAGTAGAAAGAGCGTCGCCGAAGCCTGCGTTGGAATTCTTGTCGGCGTTGCGGCCGAGAAACTTGGTCTTGAGGGTTGCGGCGGCGGCGGGATTTTCCATAAGTTCGTCCATGTAGTTGATGGCGGCGTGAATATCTTTAGAGCAATTTCCAAAGCCGTATGCATTCATCCCGCGGTAGACGGGCTCGAAGTATACAGACATGTCGTTCTGAGCCTGAACAGGGGCTGAAGAGGCAAACGAAGCGAAAATGGTCTCCGGATAATATTCGCGCATGAAGGCAGCCCGCATGCCAGGATAAGAGCCTCCGATAAAGATCCACGGGGTAGAAGACGGCGTGAGGTCGACATCCGGGAAGTTCGCACGGGAAAAGTTGGCGGCGAAAGCAGGCACGTCGGCGAGGGCTTGCTCGGACGTCAGGTAGATGAAGTCTTCAGGTGCAGTGTCCAGGGTGATATTGACCGGAACAGATTCGCCATAGTAACGATGCTCCCAAACGATGCCGATTCCGCCAAAGGCGTCGACTATTTGTTTGAAAAAGGAGGTTGAATTTTGCAGGCGGAAAAGAGCGTTCAGGCTGGCATCAGTCTCGCCCGCGTCGTAAATGAAAACAGGATGGCCAGCTCCTTTATAGCCAGACTCGGCAACCCAGAAGCGGTTCTCGAAGAAGCCAGCGTCACCGCTAAAGTGGTCAAGCGGTAGGGACACAAACTCTGGGTTGATGACCTCTGTGGCGTTGCTTGTTACAGCAGAGGCAGCAGGATTGTATAGCTTGGAGACCTTGATCCCTGCTGTAATATCGATTGGAGAGCCGTCTTGATTTTGATTAGTCTTGATTTTGGGGAATGGGACGAAGCAAGGCAAGACCAGGAAGTGACATACCTGGGAACAGGCCCCTCTCGGCCATTTCCTGCAGCTGCATCTGCTTGGCACCACCGACTATACCCAAGGCCTCTGCATGTTGCATGTAAGTCGAAGCAAGCAACAGAGGCAGCATGGGGCGGAAGCTTGTCCGCATCATCATCTTGGCAATCTACCCAAAGTGTTCAAGTCCACTTCGGTCCAGGAGAGACAGCCAGCACATGCAACCAGCGGCGGCCGTCCATATAAATAGGCAGCCGGTAACGAGAAGCGTACGAAGGCAGCGGTGGAGACATGTCGTGCGAGTAAATTTGAAGAGCCGGGTCAAGTGGATCGCTAGGCTTGAGATCTGCGTCTGCATGGTGGACCTTCCGAAAGAGGTTAAGAACGCGAGTGAGTGATTTGCCGGAATGACCAGCAGCTCGGCCTTGCGCCTGACTAAATGACCACCTGCCGTTTACGAATGGGAGATGGGCATTCGGTTCGCACGAGCACGCACAGCTGTGGAACCGACAGTCGGCAGGCATTGCACGCGTCTGCCATGCGGAGACAGCAGGACCGGAAGCCAACACGGCTTTTTGTGCATGGTGTAACGCCAGACAGGGACTAGTCGGAGCCGAGTCGATGGGTATCCGGTATTTCATACCGGCGACGAGCTGACGGTTTTGGGTCTCTCTAGCTATATGATATTAGAAAATAGGAGGACATTGGGGGGCGGAGAAGCGAGGCTGCGGTGAAGTGACACAAGACCGAGTGCTCGACAATGGGCGCGGTCGCTATCTACCATAGATAAGCGGGCTCTGCTGCGGCGTAAATGCTGTCGGGCCGCCGTGAGGCGGTCAGCGGCAAGGACTGAAATCTACCATGACTGGATGGGTGGGCGTCCCGCGGCAGGAACCTTTGTTACTTTTCCGCCGACCATTTGTCCTCTTCAGGAGCTGTTCCAGGCCGCTTTCGATCCGTGATGAGTCTCTTGAACAAAAGCTGCTTGCCTCGAGCGGAGAACTTGTTCACAAGCGAGTCGGAAGCTCATCCACGCAGCATGCGCGAGAACACGATGTCACTATTGGCGAAGACGCCATCCACTGGATATAATACGTAGTGCAAATATTTGAGCTGGAGGTCATGTATCTGTACGTTGCGTAGAATACATAGTCTTACGCAAGTCGACCATGGGGAGGATGATTTCATGTAGTTTTGTAGCACGTTTCCGGACGCTCAGGTCATAGCCATGAGGTGCCGCAAGGAGTCATGTCGCAACTGGTGCGTTTGAAGATGTGGCAAACTGTCGCTGTGGAGATACGATCACCGCTGGCTGACTAAGAGTCTCCACGAGCGCTTTTCTCGGCCAGGTCGAACATTTCGCTGAGGAATGGCCGTGGCAAAAGCGACACATGATGAGGTCGTCACGTTGGGTAAGGTGAGAGTGTGAAGAAGGGTCTCGAAGATCACTCCCCCCGGGGGGGGGGAGGCGGACTCGGAAGGCTCGCAGAAAGCTTGGCACGTTTGTCAGCACGGACCACGCGCCGCCGCGGCTCTTCAACAATCGCGAATCTCCAGCTCCAGCAAGCTCTCCAACTTTCATCCTCGCCACAACCTCACCCTCTACGCAACGACAATTCTGCAACCATGGCCAACTACCTCGCCTCCATCTTCGGTACTGAGCAGGACAAGTGAGTATCCTCCGCCCCCCTGCGTCTGCGCGTCCAGTCGCTTTCCCCAAGAGTTTCGCGTCGCGTGGCTAACATCTCGTCTGCGCAGGGTCAACTGCTCCTTCTATTACAAGATCGGCGCTTGCAGACATGGCGACCGCTGCTCGCGCAAGCACGTCAAGCCCTCGTACTCGCAGACCATCCTCCTGCCCAACCTCTACCAGAACCCGGCCTACGACCCCAAGAACAAGATGAACGCGAGCCAGCTGCAAAACCACTTCGACGCCTTCTACGAGGATTTCTGGTGTGAGATGTGCAAGTACGGCGAGCTTGAAGAAGTCGTCGTATGCGACAACAACAACGACCGTAAGTCTGCTGAGTCCCCGCTGGCGGAGAGCATGTGCTAACGACGGGGAATGCAAGATCTCATTGGCAACGTCTACGCGCGATTCAAATACGAAGACAGCGCGCAGAAGGCCTGCGACGACCTCAACTCGCGCTGGTACGCCGCCCGTCCCATTTACTGCGAACTCTCCCCCGTCACCGACTTCCGCGAAGCGTGTTGCCGCCTGAACAGCGGTGAGGGCTGCGTGCGCGGCGGCTTCTGCAACTTCATACATCGCAAGGTGCCCAGCCCGGAGCTCGAGCGCGAACTCGAACTGTCGACCAAGAAGTGGCTGAAGATGCGGGGTCGCGATGAGCGGAGCGTGTCCAGGAGCCCTAGCCCGGAACCGACTAGGAGAAGGTGGTAGACGTGCAGGCTAGTTTCTGAGCTGGACAAGGCAGGAGCGTATGCGAAAAAGAGCAGAGACATATACCTTGTTGGATATGCATTGGTCGTACGAGACACAATTTCCGGACGCACATGGCTGTGTGAGGGCACCGTCTGTAGCACATGATCGAGGATGCCGTTTGGTACGTCTACGTGCTAGCTTTTCTTGGGTTACTCTGCTCATGGTTCGTCTAGGGCAGCTTTGCGTTCTCGAACTATTAAATTTGAATGTAATGGCGTTGGTGGAAAAGTACACGGAGCAAAGTGGAGAATTTCAGGTATCCAGCGTTGAACGAAATCCAAGGTTCAAATATCTAACTTCCGAAGTCCCCCCTCTGCTGTCTGTAATATGTACGCTGAATGAAAAAGTGCCTGCAGTTATAGTTCGTGGTATCGTACGTGGATCCAGCCACGGAAGCTCTTGTTGGGCTTTCCTGTACGCCGTGGCCTTTCCAACTTCCCATGTAATTCTCATCCCAAATCCCAGAAACGGAGACGGTCCCTGAGTGTTCCCCGCTGCCGAAACGAGAGTTCCGGTTGTGCGGAGCCGATCTCGTGCCTTAATCAGCAACTGCTGCTCCACAGCGTATGCTTCGATATCATGCCCCAAGCCATCTTCCAGCGTCCTTTAAAGGTCTTTTCAATCATTCTCAGATTGCGGCTCGGTCATCTCGTTCAGCTTGTGGAAGACGCCGGAGCGGTCGAGCCAGACTATCAACACAACGATGCCCGCCACGAAGCTGAGGAAGCCGAACCAGAAGCCCCAGCACATGTAGGACTGCCGCCGCTTCTTGACCCTCTCGCGCTCGAGCCATGATTCTCTGCCGAGCGAGGGCTGTTAGTGGTTTGAGGTGAAAAGAGGGAAAAATAGACGTGGACATCCGGTGTGCGGATGTTTCAGTATTTTTTTAATTTTTGCTTCTTGATCTGGCATTCGTGTGATGATGAATAAATGAATGAAGGGGGACTTACGCATGGTCTAGCTTTGGCCGCGATTTGGTGCTAGTTGATTTGTCTTCTTCCGGTTGTTGATGTTGCGCGCGGCCGGTGGCGGCTTCTTCGTCCAGGTGGATGGCGGCAGAGAAGCGCTTCCAGAACATGGGGTCTCGTATCGTCGCCATGAGAGCAACTTGTTACCCGGGTGACGTTATTGTGTTGGACTGAAACGGGAAAGGTCGCCCGCGGTGGTTGTGTTGGAGACTACGAAGGGGGTCTCAGGGTCGACGGGGCTCGATAGAGAGCATTCAACGATCTGATCCAGACAGGGAATGTGGCGGTCAAAGATCGGCACCTGGGTATCTACTCGATGCGGGTTCAAAACGAGTGTGCGATGAGGTGATTGCCGATAAGGGAGTATGCGCGTCGCGGTAGCTGCTGTTGGATACACAGCGAGTGTGTATGACTGAGGACTGGTATCGCGAAGGGAGGAAAGGAGTGACAAGTGATCGGGCCGGCGATGGGCTGCGGTGAACGAGTGAATGGTTTTGCGAGAGAGGCCACGATCGGGATCCGATAAAGCAGAAACACGGGAAGGGCAGAGCTCAGGGAGATTCTGGGGGATCAGTCCGTCGATGTCATCATCACACACATTCCTCCTGTAGCCGTGTATGGTTGAGGAATGGTTAGAGAGAAGGAAAAGTTGCAACGAAGGGAACGTGGGGACAACAGGTATTTTGGATTAGGAGGAGGCAAAGGACGAGGAGTTCGGTAGCGGAACACAAAACGGGCCTCTCATTTGTCGTACGGTGTGCATCTGTAACTACTGGGTTGTTCCAAGTCAATGGTTCCCGCAAGGTCGGGGATGAGGTCTGCACCAAACAAACGCGCACGGCTGTTTCTAGCCAATGCGAGCAGCACCCGCGTCCGGGACTGCAGCGCAACATTGGAAAAGGCGTGGTGCGCCCGGCGGATGAATCGCGGGAAGCTGGCATCAAGGGTCCTACTTGCCAATCGGGTGCGGTGACTGGCGCGGCGTTGGAGATAAAGTATCAGATTGCGGATGGGCCGCTGGCCATGATACGCGTTGAAGAGGCTCTTTGCGCACTGTTTGGTCGGTGGCTGCGGGAACAGCGCCAGGACCTCACCCGAAGCTCATCCAAGGCCTTCCACCGTTGCCACTCTAGGCATGGCAGGCGGCCGCTAAGTGGCCCAGTAGCGAGATTGCCTGGCAGTCCGCTCGTTCTAAGGTGCATGCGTCGTGCGTTTCGAGATGCCGAACAGCGTTTCGAAGAAAAACGAAGGGGTTCGTCAGGCAGAAGGAGAAATACATGAGGAGCTGGCGAATTCAAGCCTCAGCCACTTTGTATTCCAGCACCCGCCGGTGAATACGGGAGCCGTTGGAGCCTGCAGAATGCCGGTGAAGTTGACGAAGGCAGAGCGCCATGGATTGGTTGATCGGGCGCTAGCTGCCCTACTGCAGGCCCAGGTCCTGCTGCGGCTTGTGCTGAGTTAACACACGACCCCTTGCCTGATTGTGACATCAACCCATCACCGCAATCTCTTGAAGGAACCGCCCAAAATGCCCTCGACCACGCTGCCTTGGTGGCAGGTCAATGTGCCTGAAGATCTGCGCACCGAGGAATGCCCCGACTTCCTCAAGGAATGCGGGGAGAAGGACCGTCGCATTATCGGCACTCCCGACTCTGAGTACCGCCCCTATGGCTGGGAGGAGGTCAAGGACATCATCAGTGAGTGCCGCCGCAGGGCTGTGCGAGAAACTCGGGTTTCTGATGGCTTAGGGCGACAGAGACAAACCGGATTGATAAGTTTGTGAGGAAGCCAAGTGAGCTGCGCCGCTACCGGCACTACACATGGGAGCTGGTTCGCAACTATGGCTCCATCATGGATTTTGTTCTCAAAGAGAGGCTGAAATGGGGCGATCTGACCCCCCAGGGCCCGCCTTTCACGCATCCCGGTTTGTATTGTTGTCAGCCTAGACTCAGCCTCAAGCTGACGAAGCCTGCAACTGCCAAGGCGACATCAAGATCCTGCACAACGACTGGCCCTATGGCGTTGACGAGCGTATTGTCCACCTGGTTGTGTGGACCAAGTTTGAACTCGAGGATGACCCGGCGACCGACGACCTGACGCCGGAAGCGCGGCAGATGATCAACGACTTTGTCGAGAAGACGTTCCGCTCGCGAGTGAAAGCCGAGCAGGTGGGTGAAGCCGGGTACGCGAGCTTGTGGTTTTGCTAACGGGCTACAAGGTCATCTGGTTCAAGAACTGGAAAAGCCTCAAGTCGGTGCATGCGGTAGAACACTTCCATGTCATGCTGTACGAGCCGGACCTGGCCTTCATCGAGCAAATCACCCACGGTGACGTACCGCTGTCCAAGAAGGCACCCGAGGTGTGAGAAGTGGGCAATCCGCCGACTAGTAGAAATGGGCCGCTCGGAGACGCGGCAGCAGATACAGACAACGCAGCTCGGAGTCCGAGGCCTTTGCCTTCCAAATGGGGCTGCAGCGAAGGCGGCGCCGATCTCGGGCCGCCGTGTAGATTCCTGGCGGAACTACACCTGTTGTAGACGAGGCCGGCGCACGTAGAATACAGTGGTCGAGTGCGAGTAGAGATGTTATTTGGATGCTTGGCCCGCTGCATGCACCGTGGTTGTGTTCTTGTTGAGACGGCGTACCGCACCGGTCAGCACTTTTGGCCAGGCGCAGGACGCGCGTTGGGGCACAGGCGCAGCAGGCATAGAGCAGCAGCCGGCTGGCAACGGTGCAGTTGCAGGCGCCGATCACTGCCCCTCCGAGCCCCGAGGCCTCGGGCTACCTCAAGGAAAAAGAGAGCGCCACGCGATGTGGCTGAAAGCTCCGCCGCGGCGCTGGGCCAGGGCTCTTGCTGGCCTTGCGGCTGGGCGGCGGGCGCCGTGTGCTTCGCCTGGCGCGTCGAGCACAATAGCAAGACGCAGAGGCCGCCCCCAGATGAGCGCAAGGCTTTGTTGCCTGGCCGGAGACAAGGTCGAGCTGGTTCGCAGTGCTGGGCGGACGACTGCACGGCGCAGTCATTGCGCGTTCCTGAGCTGCAAGCTTCCCTGCCGTGCCTGCACACCGGGCGCAGGCCGCAGCGGTGTAGGCACGCGGCCAATGGGCGGTTTATGGCGAATAATAATTATTGCAGCCCCCTACCGCCAGACCTACGCCGAACCCACAACTTGCAATTTCCATCCAAGCGCAGCCAGATGCCGCAAGCTGCCCCGTGTGCCGTGCTTATCACCTTTGCCCACCTCTTCTCCGCCATCGCTTGAACAGCGCATCACCCGCGTCCCTTCGCCTTTTTCTTTTTTCCCGCCGTTCAACACCACGCCCAGCCCCTCCTCAACCCTCGCTCTGCCCTCTCTTCCCCGAGCGCTGAGCTCCTCTCGCCCGCCGCAGCAGCTTGCGCGCGTCACCGCTGTCGAAGCTTCACCGCTCAACAAACGACACCATGCTGTCGCGCCTCTTTGGCGCCAGCGAGCCTGCGAGGACGCGCCCGTCTTGGTACGACCGCCAGGTCTCGCCTCTCCTGCAAGCTGTCTGCCGCCGTGCTTGCACCCACCCCATCCACACCATTGTCTTCACCGCGCTGCTTGCCAGCACCACCTACCTGAGCGTCATTGAGAGCAGCCTCTTCAATGGCTCCGCTTCCGGCACCACCCTTGGCAAGGCCGACTTCAACACTCTGTTGGCTGGCAGCAAGACGCTGAGGGTTGGCCCCGAGACCGAATGGACCTGGCAAGCCGATGATGTGGCCCACGACGATGTGAGCAAACCTGCTTCCGAACCGATTCTGAGGCCGCGCTAACAGAGAGCTACAGACCTACGAGAAACTCGCTCTCCTGACCCTCCTCTTCCCCGAGTCTACGCCCGCCAATGCTCCTCAGACCGCTCCGCTGGGTAATGCCGTCCCTATTCCGCGCAACTCCTCCGCCGAGCTGCTCCCCAGCTCGTCTACCGCCTTCTCGCAAATCTCTCACGACACTACTCTGGCCTTCTCCATACCCTATGACGAAGCTTCCGAGTTTTTGGCTGCCATGCAGGAGCTCCCCGCTCCGGCCGGCGCCTCGGAGGCGCAGAAGACGGACGATGGCAAGGTTGAGGAAAAGAAGTGGATCATGAAGGCCGTCAAGAACGCCAGCAAGAGCACCCGCGACCTGCGCCAGTGGGCCGAAGAGTCCTGGACCTCTTTCTTGGACCTCCTAAAGGTTTGTGCAAATCCAGACGGTCACAACGCAGGCATGCTGACAGCTTCTAGAACGCCGAGACCCTTGATATCGTCATTATGGCCCTCGGTTACCTCTCCATGCACTTGACCTTTGTCTCACTCTTCCTCTCCATGAGGCGCCTCGGCTCCAACTTCTGGTTGGCCGCCACCGTTCTTTTCCAGTCCGTGTTTGCCTTCCTCTTTGGTCTTACCGTGACTACCAAGCTCGGAGTTCCGATCAACATGGTCCTGCTTTCGGAGGGGCTACCTTTCTTGGTGGTTACCATTGGTTTCGAGAAGCCAATCGCCATCACGAAGGCCGTTCTTTCTGCCTCGCTGGATGCGCGCCGACGCCACTCCGCCAACGGCGACAACACGCCCCTCACCATTCAATACGCGGTCCAGACGGCCGTCAAGGAAAGGGGCTACGAGATCGTCCGCGACTACTTCGTGGAAATCTTGATCCTTGTCGCGGGTGCTTTCTCTGGCGTCCAGGGAGGCCTGCGTCAGTTCTGCTTCCTCGCCGCCTGGATTCTCTTCTTCGATTCCCTGCTTCTTCTGACCTTCTACACTGCAATTCTCACCATTAAGCTTGAGATCAACCGGATCAAGCGTCACGTGGCCCTCCGCAAGGCTCTCGAGGATGATGGGGTGAGCCGCACTGTGGCCGAGAATGTTGCCAGCAACAACGACTGGCCCTCACTCAGCTCCGACACTGCGGACGGCAACCATACTTCGGCTTCTGATATCCCTGGGTTCGGCAAGAAGATGAAGGAGACCAGTGTCCCCCGCTTCAAGGTTCTTATGGTTACCGGGTTTATCGTTGTCAACATCCTGAACATTTGCACCATCCCATTCCGCAGTGGATACTACAGCTCGACCGCTTCGTCTGGTCTGACCAGTATGGTGAACCCCGCTGCCATGGATCCTTTCAAGGTTGCAGGCAATGCTCTGGACACCATCTTAGCCTCAACCAAGTCCAAGAACACTGGCGCACTTGTCACTGTCCTTACTCCAATCAAGTACGAGCTCGAATATCCTTCCATCCACTACGCTGCTCCCGAGGCTGTTTCCGGTCTTTTCGGTGGCAACTACAAGGATCAGCTGATGGACGGTGTGGGCGGCCGCGTGGTTGAGGGTGTGCTGAAGAGTCTTGAAGATCCGGTCCTCAGCAAATGGATCATCGTCGCGCTAGCTCTCAGCTTGGCTTTCAACGGATATCTCTTCAATGCTGCCCGCTGGTCCATCAAGGACCATACCCAGCCAAGCAACGTTAAGCCTCCGGAGGACTACGAGGTTATGGACAAGGCCCCTAGCAATGTCAGGCTCGTTGATTCCGGTGCCCCTCTCAGGCCTCTCACTCCTGCTCACCCTCCAGCTTCCATCAAGAAGGACGATGACTCTGACGACGGACTTGAGATGAAGCCTACTGCCCACCAAGTTGTTCCCTCTGGCCCTAAGCGTCCTTTGCATGAATTGGAGGCTCTGCTGAAGGCGAAGAAAGCCCCGTCGATGACCGACGAGGAACTCATTGAACTCGCTCTCCTCGGCAAGATCCCCGGTTACGCTCTCGAAAAGACCTTGGAGAACAAGGTCCGCGCTGTCAAGATTCGCAGAGCAGTTGTTTCCCGTACCCACGCCACCCGTCAAACTTCTTTTCTTCTCGAGAAGTCCAAGCTGCCTTATGAGACCTACAACTACGACCTTGTCCACGGTGCCTGCTGCGAGAACGTCATTGGCTACCTGCCTCTCCCTCTTGGTGTCGCTGGTCCCCTCAACATCGATGGCCAGAACTACTTCCTGCCCATGGCCACCACTGAGGGTGTCTTGGTTGCTAGCACCAGCAGAGGGTGCAAGGCTATCAACGCTGGAGGTGGCGCTGTTACCGTCCTCACAGGAGACGGCATGACTCGTGGTCCCTGTGTTGGTTTCGAAACTCTTGCCAGGGCCGGCCAGGCTAAGGTCTGGATTGACTCTGAGGAGGGGCAGAAGGTGATGAAGAATGCTTTCAACTCCACCAGCCGCTTCGCACGTCTGCAAAGTCTCAAGACGGCGTTGGCCGGCACCTACCTGTACATCCGTTTCAAGACCACCACCGGCGACGCTATGGGTATGAACATGATCTCGAAGGGTGTTGAGCATGCTTTGAGTGTCATGAAGAATGAAGGTGGATTCGAGGATATGGCGATTATTTCTGTGTCTGGTAACTTCTGCACAGATAAGAAGCCCGCAGCAATCAACTGGGTCGATGGGCGTGGTAAGAGCGTGGTGGCGGAGGCTATCATCCCTGGAGCTGTTGTTAAAAGCGTTTTGAAGAGCAACGTCGACGCACTGGTCGAGCTCAACATTTCCAAGAACCTGATCGGATCGGCAATGGCCGGTAGCATTGGAGGTTACAACGCGCACGCTGCGAACATCGTCACCGCCATCTTCCTGGCTACCGGACAGGATCCGGCTCAGAACGTGGAGAGCAGCAACTGTATCACCGTCATGAAGAAGTAAGTCCGACGTTCTCTTTCTCGTGGATGACTAGATGCTAACAATGTTACAGCATGAATGGCAACCTTCACATCTCTGTATCCATGCCTTCGATCGAGGTTGGTACGATTGGCGGTGGTACTATTCTCGAGCCCCAGAGCGCTATGCTCGACCTCTTAGGAGTCAGGGGAGCCCACCCTACCAGCCCGGGAGACAACGCGCGCCAGCTTGCTCGCGTTATTGCTGCTGCCGTCCTCGCCGGTGAGCTCAGCTTGTGCAGTGCTCTTGCGGCAGGCCACCTGGTTCAGGCCCACATGAGCCATAACCGTAGCCAGGCACCTTCTCGTTCTACTACACCGGCACCCATTGGCGCTCAAACTCCGACTACCCTGGCTATGACGAGCATGAAGGATAAGGCAGCTGGCCGTCGCTGAGCTGGAGTGGCTTTGCCCCTGCGTTGGACCCGCGCTGTTTGTATTGCATTCTCGGGCGTTTCGATCCCACTTAAGCGCCGCCACCCGCTGTTAGTAATTATTATTCTGGTGGTACTGCAAATAGAGGCGCCAGCAGTCGCCTGCTTAACGGTTTAAAGATTAGACGCTCTTGGTTGGGCTGTGTAGAACAAAGTACACGGCAGTCTTTGCGTCCACGGACTGTGACTAGTACATAGTCGGGAGTAATCTCGGTCGCTCCGTGTTTCCTCAATTGAAACTTGAAGTTGAACATACCCATGTCACGTCACCGTGCGTTTGTAACCTCTGTATGCTGCGCAACTGGGGTATCCATGCAGATATCTATACGAAGCACTCGGCTAGCGTGGTCAAGTCGAATGCGAGTGCTGTCGAACCGAGACCACACTAACCTCAGGCGGCAGATATCCTAGCCTGTCACTCCGCAACCCCGCGATTGGCACGTGGGGTTTTGTCAATGACGTCTGCGCATCCGGCCGGTACCGAAGCGCTACACAAAGCTGATAAACCACGGTTGTTCGTGAAATCAGTAATCTGGTATCATTTTCTTTTATCTCTATTAATTCCATACTTTTGAACCTACATATTCTACTTCCATCCTACATAAAGAATCTGTCTGCAAAGGCACTACCAAAAAAAGAACAATCAAGAACACGCACTCCCCATACACAACTCACAGAGCAAACAACACACACACACACACACACACACACACTCTCTCTCTCTCTCTCTCTCTCATTCTCTCTCTCTCTCTCTCTCGCGATGCCAACCACACCACCACAACCACCAACATCCTGCTCCTCTCCCTCCACCACCGCCCCCTTCCCCGCCGACGAGGAGAAGGAGGACGACGACACCGCCGACCTCTCCGACCCCACCATCCTCGCCTGGACCCACACGACGGGCGGCTACCCTCGCTGCCTCGCCCTCACCCACGTCCCCGCGCCGTCGGCCTCGGCCCCGCTCTCGCCGACGCAACTGCTCGTGCGCGTGCGCGCGGCCGCCCTCAACCCGCTCGACATCCAGCTCATGAACTTGCCGCTTCTCTGGTCCCTGCCGTACCTGTCGTCCGTGCGCAAAGGAATCGGCGCCGACTTCGCGGGCGAGGTGCTAGCGGCGGGGCGGGCGAGCGGGTTCAGCGCCGGAGAGGAGGTGTTTGGGATCCGGTTGGCGGGGATGGGCGGCGGGGGCACGCTGCAGGAGGTCGTGACGGTGGATGTGGGGGACGGCGCGGGCGGCGTGGTGGTGCGGAAGCCGCGGGTGTGGGGGTGGCGGGAGGCGGCGGCGGTGCCGTTGGCGTGGTTGACGGCGCGGACGTGTATAGCAAAGTGTGAGGGTTTTGTGGGGGAGGGGGAGAAGGGGACCGTGGTGGTGTTGGGCGGGAGTAGTGCGGTGGGGATGTGGGTGGTGAGATTGGCAACGAGGAGGGGATGGAGGGTCGTGGCGACGTGTAGTGCGAGGAATGAGGAGTTTGTGAGGGATATGGGGGCGGATGTTGTGGTGGATTATATGAGGGGTGGGGTGAGGGCGGCGGTGGAGAGAGAGGCTCCATATGCGGTTGTGGACTGTGTGGGTGGGACGGAGTGTTTGGGGATCGCGAGAAAGTATATCACAATTGTGGGTGATAAGGCGGACAAGGGGATGCTTTGGGGTGCTTTGACTTATTTGTGGAATCCGCAGATGGTGTGGCGGACGCTGATTGGGAAGCTGGGTTACAGGAGTGAGGTTTATCAGTGTATTAATTTGGAACTTAGGAAGGATTATTTGGAGGAGGCTTTGGAGCTCGAGAAGGACGATATTGTGATTGATAGTACGTTTCCTTTCGATCGGGTGGAGGAAGCTCTGGAGAGATTGAATTCAGGAAGGTGTCGAGGCAAGGTGGTAGTTGAAATCGGTGCTCTAGGTGGAAGACTCTGAGGAAAGCAAGGTATATGGATATTCCTGGGAAATAATTTCAAGGGATGTGCAAAAGAGAATCTGCTTCTGCTGAATTGAAGTCGCACCAAAGAAGGCTGTTAAGTGCTCACTTACAACGAACGACTCATTATTCATAAGGACGTAATAGAGGCATGCCTCAAACACCACCACCACCAACAACAACAAGACCACGTCTTCCGTATACAAGTCGGACAATCACTCTCTTAAACTTGACACACGGGGCCCGAGGCTCCTTAGAACTGTATCTCGGCCTCCCTTGCCCTTAACATGATCTTCGCCGTCGGGTCAGGTATCCACTCAGAATCCCTCAAGCTCTTCAGTGGCGGCTCGCCCTCGAACTTCCAGTCATACTTCATCAGGAGGTGTGTCATGGCAATCTTAATTTCGTTGCTTGCAAAGAAGCGGCCAGGGCTATAGGCAATATTGTCAGCTTGGCGGACATGGGCCTGATCAGCAGTAAGGAGCCGTCGACGTAGCCGAATGGATATGATCCGGCAGAGGTCTATAGTGTGCGAGGTAATACTGATATAGGGCTGGCGGGTGTATGAAAACGATAGATAAGTTAGGAGTCTAGCACATACCAAGCATGCTGTCCGTGTCCGAAGCCAAGGTGCTCTGGGGCCGTGGTAACGAACTGCCAGCGGTGTTCATTCCCGGGCTGACTGCGCTTCTCCAGGAAGCGGCGTCCGTCAAACTTGTCGGGGTTCTCATAGTAGTATGAATCTCTCATGGTCCAAGTAGGTACGCTGACGAAAGCACCAGCCGGTATGTGGGTGCCATCGGAGAGGGTGATGGGTGCCAAAGCTTTGCGGGGGAGCGCGTCTTCGAAAGAGCAGAGTTAGTATGAAACGAACTATATAGCAGGTCGAATGGAAAGGCCTTGCGTCCGTGGCAGATGTATACGGTGCTGGTGTTAGGAGTGTTGTCTGGCTGAGTACCATGGGGAGTTGAACCAGTCTTCCGGACGGAGGTGTTATCAAATTTTCCGGAAACTTGCGGTGGGACGACCGCTTCAACTTCCCATAGAGACCCACCACCTTCGGTGAAACATATTTGACAGAAGCCTCGTAAATAGATGAACTTACTTGAGCCGAGAGTATGCAGCCTCTGCGCCTCCTTCATGCAACTGTCCAACAATCTCATCTTGTACAGGCTCGTCTTCTTGAAGCCTCCATCCTCCGTAAATACTTGTGCAATCTCCTTTCGCAGCTCATCGATGTACTCCGGCGCAGCAGCCAAGTGCCATAGAAGAGCCGACAGCATGCCGGAGGTCGTGTGAATGGCCGCGATGGCCAGCATGACCTGGCCCATGGCGATGTCGTAATCCTGATCCTTGGCCTGCTCAAGCATCCACTCGATGGCATCAGCCGCCTTGGGCGGCTTCTGGCCGGCCGCGATGGCTTCACGGCGCGCACGCTTGCGCTTCTCGACCTCTGGGTTGATGATGCGGCGGGCGTCTGCGAGTTGCTTCTGCAGCTCCTTGAATTCTGGTTTGAGGAGATGGACGAGAGGCCTGAGGAACGGCGGCCACGAGCGAAGAGTGCGGGCGGCGTTGAATGAATTGACTGTGTACATGACAGATATATGGAGCCAGTCGTTGTTACGGCAGAGCGGCTCGCCGAGGAAGACCTTGGCGGAGATGCGGGAGACGAGATCCGTCGCGAACGGCATCCATGTGATTGAAGTCCATTCCTTGGTAACATCTGGGAGCAGGAGGCCAAGGGCGTATGTAGTCTCGTCTGAGATAGCTTGTGTGATGCTACCTGCTCCGCCCAAGGTGGCAGTGTCAGCTTAGTGACATGGTTTGGTGCACAACCTGTAAAGACGTGGGACTCGGTTTTTGCCAAGAACTCAAACGTACCAAGAGATTGCGTCAAGTTCACCCTGACTGTCGTCTGGAAGATGTCGTTATTGTTGAAGCCAGGACCGAATGGCTCTAAGCCTTTGTATTGGGGCAAGAAGGCCTGGCGCAAGAATAGTTGGGTTAGTACTGAAGCACGGCAACAGGACAAGGGTCACGCAATGGGTGAACGGGTGACAGTTGATATCTTACCCTCTCGGTCACATGGACGAAGGATAGATTGGCGTTATTGCGGATCTCGTTCGCCAACTCCGGGGACAGTACAATCATCGGACCGATCTCGCCGAGTGTTTGGAAGGGCTTCCCCTTGTACTATGAGAGATTAGCAATGATGCCAAGGCTTACGCTGAGGATGACTGGCTTGTAGTGTATCAAGACGTGTGGCTGGCTTTCAACCAAATGGCATTGGGGCATGCGAGAAGGAGGTGACGGGCTCGTCTCCGCGCTTACTTTCTCGAATCCTTCCTTCAAAATCTTGTTGGAATCAGTGATCAGCCGGTTTTTTGCCTTTGAATTGAACCACCAGTCTCTCTCCACTTTGTTGGCGATGGGAAAGCCGGGAATGGGCCTCTCCTCACGGATCCAGTACCAAAGCAAGGTCAGCATGACGAGCACAGCGCCGAGAAGGTGCGGCACGCCGGCGTCGAAGAGGTCGTTGGGGCTGGACATGACGGTTTGGATAGCCATTGTGCCGGAATTGGTGCGCATCGGCGGGATGAAGGTGGAGGGAGGAAGGTGGCAAAGAGCGGAAAGAGATGGCTCAGTAGGGGTGCCGCGCATTTAAGTGCGACAGGAGCGTGCTGACACGTGTGGCAGGCGCGTCGTTGTCGGCACTCGTGGGAGGCAGCGTGATGCCAGACGGCAATGCGCGCGACCAAACTCTTCCAGGAAGGCTCCCGCAGGTAAGCTTACAGGAGGGGCCATTGAGCGGTCGAAGAAGACCTGGTCACTGTGGCGCGAAAATTGCCTCAAACGGAAACAGAGCTGGCCCCGAACAGGCACTTACCGGGTATTGACCAGCTCCTGGTGGCCGCGAGTCGGTCCTTCATCGCGTCTACTAGAGCGTATAGCACAAGCTCAATGCTGGGTATCGTATTCGTAAATCGGTGGTGCTGATTCGCAAAGTTGTGCAGCGAGCAAGGAGCCCGGAAAGGTAGGCCGGGGGAGATCGTCCTTGCAAGAGAGCCTCGAGCGTCCTTGCACCATGCGCACAGCGAGACGGAGGATCCCTGTAGCAAGCGCTGTCCATTCACAAATTAGGCTGACGAATCATCTCGTTGGTGGCGAGCTTCTGAGGTCCATTTGCACCATTTCGCCGGGACGTCCTGACAGACGCGCCGGTGCTACGGTGAGAACTGGCTATGCCGCAGGCGGCGCGCAACCTGACCCGCTGATCTGCGTGGCATCCACCCATAAGCTCACAGGCGCCCAAGCCGTAGGCGCTGTCCGCTTCATCCTGAATGGCTGTGCAGACAGGTAGCGGGGAAAACGTGCGGGATAGTGGAGTGTGGCCGTGAGGTATGCGCGGGTAACACGCTGCTTTCTTTTGGGACCGGCTGCAAGTGCTTTTCGCTTTCGCATTGCAAGGGTCCCGTTGAATGTTGCATGTCTCACACCCCATCATTGGGCCGCTTGCGCACGCTGCAACATGCTGTGTTTTCTCTTGAACCAGCAGCCCAGCCCGAATAGACAGGCTCTGCCCGGCAAGGAACCTGGCTCGGATGTGGTAATCCATCAGAATTCGAAGTTTATTTGCCGGCTCTGTGTAACATTCCGACCGAAACGGAAAAAGTACACCGGCGCAGTTCGAGAGTATCATTTATGCTAACTGGGATATCAAAACTAGAACAAGAATGCGCCCTTCGTCTGTGTCGTCATGCATGCAGAAGCCTCGACGAATGGGGAGGGTAAGGGTGCGGTCGAGGCCCACGAGCAAATGACTCCAACGGCAAAGAGCACAGACAGGGAAGCAGTGATTCATAATCGACTCGCAGCAGAATTGCCCAGAGCAGGAGTCCACGCCGAACTTTATTCCAACGTCTCGAGCCGCGCTGGGACTTCGGTTATTTCTCCTTCAGACTTCTCGCTTTTTTCAGACTCTTTCCGGACAGGCCGAGCTCACCCCTGATCTTACACCTGCTCTGGGTCCTTTCCTGCAGTACTGCCTCGAGGTCCCGGAGTGTAGTACTCCTGAATCGGCGGCAGAGGGCGCTCAGTTTGCACCATGCCCTGCTGGTATGGCATTGGGCTCTGTTGCTGCGCCATACCGTGCGGCGGTGGCCTCATGAACACCGGCGCCGGTCTCACCAACTGTCCAGTCGCGATCATCTCTTGCACGATCCTCTCTGCCGCGATCTGAGCTGTTGTCGCCTCCTTGGCCCTGTTCCTCCGGTGGGTGTCGACGCAGGCCCAGACAAAGAGAATGAAGTGCAACACCAGGCATAACCATGTGAAGATGGCACCAACCCATAGAATCCTCCGACGATACTTGGCAGCGTCGTGTGCGTCGCATTGCTCGCAGCTGTCATAGCCAGGGCACTCGCTTGGCGAATAAGTGCAGGTGCGGTCCGAGGGATCATAAATGTAATCGTCACTGCCGCAGTAGTATGAGCTCCTATAGGTGCCATCACTGGAATAGTAACCGTAAAACGACGACGATGAATAATCATAGCTCGAAATCAGTGTGTAATAGGCCCATGTGGTGAAGAATCCAGTGACGACCAAAGCCAACCACAAGACGAGATCCACACCTACAGCCGCACCGGGATGGATCGGGCGTTTGCTGAGCAGAAGTATGAGAATGGCGATGGCATTGAAGAGCACAGAGCAGATTAACTACCAAACAGATGTCAACAGGTGCTCAGGTGGAGAGATCAAGCATGGACTGCTTACCGGGATGGATAGCGCTCCTATCCACTGGTCGCCCGAGTAGTATGTCGAGCTACTCCAATTTCCTTCCTCCACACCCACCCAGATAAGGGTACCCATGCCTACGATGGCGCAGATGAGTGCAAGGGTGCGGAGTCCCAACTTCCATGGCCAGAACTCCTCCTGGATCTGGAAGAATGGCGCCTTCTGACGCGTGTTTTCTGCTGTCGCATTTGCCTGTTCGGGAGCATTGGCAGGCGCGGAGACCGGAGGGGCGTGGTGCTGAACGGTCCCGGACGGAACGGAGTGAGGAATGGGACTGCTAGCAGGAGCTGGTGAAGTCGGAGATGGGGAAGCTGAAGAAGGTGACGTGGATGTCGGAGAAGCCTCGGATGCAGGGGGTTGGTGTGCAGCGGTCGAAGGCCCAGCTGTCGTGGGAATTTGTGACATGTTTGCAGCGTTGTTCAACATTATGGCGAATTAGATATTCAGGGAGGAGGACGTTGATTACGGAAGTGCGTTAGGTGGTGGTGCAGTGCCACCTTGCAAGAACAAGAAAGAAACAAATAACGAGCGAAGTCGTGCGTTTACGATAAAATATGAGAAGACCGGACGGGGATGCAATGAGGCAGGCAGCAGACGGTTAAAAGTGCATGCAAGAAGACACAAACCAACAGGTCGGCGCCGTTTCATCACATACGTCGCATGGCCACGCCACAAAGGCCATTGCAGCCTGGCGCTAACAGACGCTGCCCTGCGATGAACGGCGGCATTGTGGGCTCGATGGCTCCGCTGCAGGCAGTTGATCGAAAGATTCTGCGAAGGATTCGCTGTCTCGAACCAGAAGGATTGAGAGCGAGAGCGAGGCGAGATTATTGCAGGCAGGGGCCCGCCCACGATACTATTTACGGTGCGCCAAGCCCCGCTGAACCCCAAACTAACGTTTATGACTAACTCTCTTGGGTCAATTGTATAGGTATCAGAGCACTTGGTGGCGTGTGAGGCGGCGTGGAGTTGACCGCAGAGGCAGAAGGATCCAGATCTGGTTGGCCGGGAATTGATGCAGGCACGGAAATTTGGCCGTCCGCCAGCGTCGCAAGCTAAGCTTGTTCCTAAGCTTCATCCTATGCAAACAGGCTGTGAGCCAACCGAGGCTGCCGGCAGGGTATAGAAGTTCACTATTGCATTGTTGCAGTTTCTTTCATCAGCGTATCCAAAGCGAACCAAGAGTGCTCAATCATGCTGCGCCCATTCTTGGCCGCTCCAAATCTTCGACCAACATGCTCAGCAATCACAGGTCTCAGCCGCTCCTCTATCGAACCTGCGCTAGAAGCTGTCGCCGGCTATCATGACGGCAGCTGCCAGCCGCTGATCACCAGATTGGAGCGCCCGCGGTTCCTCCAAGCCGGAACTACCGACCTCAGAATCAACCCAGTGCCTGACGGATCATTTCGACCCATCAACTTACCGGGAAATGGATAGTGATGTGGACAGACGCCTCCATGTGTCTCACCGTCTAGTCAACGCCATCACCACATCGCACCCAACCTACTCCATCCCGACCGAACTACAGCCGACCCTTCTATTCCAGATCCGTAAACGTTATCCACAGCGGCATTTATCCACTTGCCGCTCTCCTCCTGCTCCTTCTGCTCCGCCTCCTCCTCTTCACCTCTTCACCTCCCCTCCCCCTCCACGCGCCACCTCCTTCTCCCTAACCGCACTCCAATACACACCGCCGGCCAACCCCGCCACCGTGACGCCCAACGCTCCCGCACCCCAAAACGCCGGCTTAAATAAGCCCCTCTCCAACAATCTCATATTTTCAAAATATCTGCTCGTTCCGTACGCGATACTGCCCGTCCCCGTCCCCAGCAGCGCGCCAACCAGCACGGTCGACGACTCTCTGAAGCCGTGCTTACTGCTACTCCCTGCCACTCTACCACCGTTACTATTGTCCCTCTTCTGTGTTTGAGACGCGAGCAGTTCCGTGAGATCGAGCTGCGAGAAGCGCTCGATGGCGATGCCCAGCGCGATGAAACCGAGCCCTGTCCGCAGCCACGCGAGGAAAGTGCGCTCGGACGCAAGGTGGTCGCGCGCGACCGAGCCGGTGTTGGCGTAGACGGGGGTGCGGAGGCGGGCGAGGAGGCGGGCCGGGTGCGGCGGCGGCGCCGGCATCGTGGCTGAGTGGGCCAGCGGCGGAAGCGACTGGTAGGGGGTGTGGAGGGACAGCGAACGGGCAGTCAGGTAGGCGCGAATAGAGATAAGGTGATGGACTTCGAGACAACGGAGAAGGAGAGAGACAAGAAGTGGCCAAGGGGTTTTCGTTTTCCGCGCGGGCTGTTGTTGTGTCACTCCGGACCGACGAGAATTTGCACAGACGCCAACAGCCAATCGCGGCAGAGGGGTGTCCGATTGGGGGCATGACCGGGGAAATGGCAAGGGAAGGAATGCGGGATGACGTCAAGCCTCGATCGTGAAAGAGCCGATCTGGGAAGTGGAGGCTGTTATTTACATGCATGAGCCGCATGAGGTTGACTCGTTTGATGTAACATGATATACTTCTCGCGCAGAGCCTCCCACCACTCACTAGACCACGAGAACGCTCGCGCGGCGGTAAGACCGCTGCCCTTTGGTACTGAAAAATATGGTCATGGAGACGTAAATCGATGCTTGGATGAATCGAAAAATGATGTGTTCTTTCTACTCTAGGATTGCTTGCGGCGAAGACATGCTAATAGGTATCGTGGGTTCTGCCCAAACTCAGGAAGAGTACACCAATCTAATTAGTGCAAAAATGCAACATGCGCCCTGACAGGCTCCCTGTCCCAACCGTTATTTCAGGGTTGAGTTTACTAAAATTGCACGACGATCTCAGTCTCATCGATGCTCCTCTCCAAAACGACACGTGAAACCTCTCCTCTGTTATCTAAGCGCTCCACTTTGATCTCAATGCCCACACTCGTTACCCCTGGCTTCAGTGGTCCCGATTTTGGCTTGCAGAGCCATTCACCAGATGCCGGGGATCAGCCTCCAGCGGACTATGTTGCAGTACTTGTCCCACTGTTCGCCATACTTCGTACGGCAGCGCGCCTCGTCTCGGAAACAGCGGTGGACTAGGATGCAGGTCATGAAGATGGCGTAAGTCCAGGGGATCAGATTTTGGACACCGCAAACCGCGCACATTGCGTAAGACAGCATGAGGTCGCCAACGTAGTTGCAATGGCGTGAAATACCCCACCAGCCTAGTAACAGTCAGAATATTTCCTTTTGGATGGGTGTGGCCCTCGAGAACTCCGGTTGCCGAAAAGCTTAAGATACATTGCGTGTTCCTCTTTTGGAGGACGGAGTAGACTCCTGAATTGGGCTCGGAAACATGGAAATGACTTACCCGAGAGAAGCAGCAGAGTTTGATGATCTTTTCCGTCAGCTGTCTTGAAGTTGCAACGCATGACTTTAGCCTTTTTGCCCCAGATAGTGCATTCTCCATTCGTGCGGCGAACAATGTCCTTCTGGAAATTGACTGAACGGAAGAGGGCATAACCCGAGGCACCAATCGTGAAAATCAATGCGGCCACCGGGGCAGATAGCTGGAGTGGATGGCGTGCGAGATATTGAGACTGGAGGGTGTACATCGTGGGTAGCCAGACGGCAGAACCCCAGGCAAGGTAAAAACCGAAGTGGTCGTGACAAATATCAATGGTGCGGAGATACCTAGTTTAATTAGTCAAACATCCACGGTTGGCCGGTGGCAGGTACTTGCCAGCTCTCGTTGATAAAAAAGTCAACCACGTACATGACGTGGAAGATATCAACAATGATAATGGAGTTGGTGACGTAACCATGCTTCTGATACTGCAAGGCCGTGTATGAAAAGTCACTGGAGAAGAAATTAGCCATAGGAGAGGTATCCTGGTCGGATAGCGTACATCAAGGTCCAAGCGATGATACCAGGACGGCCATTGTGGAAGAGCTTCCAATCCCAGGTCTTGCCAAAACGCGGGTTGAATTCGATACCCATGAGAAAGTCGTAGAGAGCGGATCCTATGTTGGCTTAGTTTGGGAACACGAGCTACCCAGAGTTGTAAGAAAAATTACCACTAAAGTTGCGGTCCTCGGCGTAAGATGGGGCGTAGTGAGCCTTCAAGTAGGCTACCACAGACAGAAAGTAGCCATAGACGTTGTAGATAACCACAAGGCCTTCCCAATGTTTGGCAATGAAAGCAGGATCAAGCGTGCCGGACCAGACGGCCAGAGCGAAGACGGCCACGGTTATCTGCCAGGCCAGGAAGCCGTTGGTGCGGTATTCAAGCAGGTTGCCGCCGGCAGTCAGCTGACCAGTGCTTCGACCAGGTAAAACAGTGTACAGAAAGGCTTGAAAAAGGACCCAAGCGAAATAGGCCAAGCTCGTGCGCAGATCTGCCGCCGGGGCAAATTGCTTTAGAAACGTGGACAGACCGAGCTCTTGAAGGGCGTCCAGAGCGGTGAAAAGGGAGGCGTCGAAGTGCTCGAGGGCGACCCAGGTCAAAATCACGAGAGATGGAGGGACGGTGATCATGAAGATACAGGCGACACCGGAGAGCCACGACTTGCGCTTACGACGCCAGGACAAATTTGCAGAGGGGGGGCTCGCGGCGGTAGAGGGGGGTCGACAGCGGTCCTGCGCGTCCTTAGCCTTGAGCCTCGACTTGGGCTTGTCGCCGACGACGGCGCCCAGCCATTGCCAACGTTCCGGGGTGGTTGCGAGCTCGTAATCCATGGGAGGAGTTGTTGGGGAGGGAGGTGTTAGGTGAATGAAGGTCCCTTGGGCGGAAGAACAAGCACACGCACTCGACTCATGTGGCGCTAAGAGCTAGAAAGTCGAGCTTGACGAGCCTTGACGCAATTGACGAGCTCGAAAAGGTATTTAGGAGAGGCGCGCGCAGAGAGGATATAGCTAGGGTGTGAGCGGTGTGCGGCGGTCTTTCACATGGCGCCGGCTGCTTGGCTGGAATGCAGGCACCCGAGCGCTACCATGTCGAGGCAAGAGAGGAGGCTGCACCTCGAACCCCCCGGAAGCGGCATGAAGCAGTCTCGCGTCTGGCGTGGACAAGAAGCTCGTGGGCCAAAGCTAAAAGCATGCTTCGTCGGGGTGCTGATTGGGCACGAAGCGAACCCGTCGCGCGAGGCGCAGGCTGCCCAGCCCAGCTCAGCAGCTCCAACACGCGTAGCACAGCCCCCAGCCCATCGGCTGCACGCAAGCAAGCAAGCAGGCAGGCAAGCAAGGCCAGCTTGCTTTCGCTGCGGCACCCCCCCTTGGCTCTCCGAGTCGCTGCTGAGCGACCGTGAGCGTCGCACTCTCAGCGCGCATCTGCACCACCGACCTCAACCATGGCCCTGCTCAGACGGCTGGCGATCGGTCTGGCCGTGCTGGCGAATCTCCGTAATGCGGGTGAGTGAGTCGCGAAGTGGACCCTGATCCCCAAGCTGGCGTGAACGCGGAAGGAGAGCCGTCGCACTGACCGTTTTCAACCAGCCCTCACCACCGCCTCTTCACTACTCTCGCCCCGCCAGTCTGCCAAGCCCAACCAGACTGCGCCTGCCTCTGCCACCTTCTTGTACAGCGACAACCCTCGCGCCGGCAACCTGACCTTTTCGCTCACGGCTGTCCCCGCCGCCGACGACGATGTCGACTTCTACATGCACCTCAGCGCACCCGCTGACTATCAATGGGTCGGCGTTGGCGTCGGCCGTCGCATGAAGGACGCCTTGATATTCCTGGTATACCATGATTCGCATGGCGACAGTAAGACACTGCTTTCTGCATGCAAACGCTTGGAGGCCTGCACTAACCAATTGACCCAGATGTGACTTTCTCTCCCCGCGTCGCCTCGGGCGAGAACGAGCCCAGCTACCGCTCCTCCATCGACTGTGCCGTATACGAAAGCGCCGGAGTTCCTCGTGTCGGTGTGCTCGAGGACAGCGACGACAATGACTATTACTCTGTCAACGCTCACTGTAGGCGCGTGCGGGCTGCCGTGCCCGAGCTATCGCTCGACCTGAACTCATCCACCCAGCCGTTCATTTTCGCCCTTGGTCCATGGAACCACGATCTAGAATCCGGCGACAAAGACGCCGGTATCCGCCGACACGGCTTCTACGGCTCTTTCACAATGGACATGAGGAGGGCCACCGAGAGTAATGCTACCCTCGCAGGTACGGCCTTTGGCGCCCAGATGGACGGCGCGCAACGGAGGGGCAATCTGCATGAGGATGACGGCAGTCGCGGGTCTGCCACTCACGCCGTCCTCATGTGCGGCGTGTTCCTGTTTGTCTTTCCGATAGGGGTCGGCCTCCTGCGCGGTTTTGAGCGGGTCCAGTGGCATGCTGGCACACAGGCTGGCGGCTTGCTGGTACTCTGTGCTGGCGTGGGCCTCGGAATCTGGATCAGCAAGTACTACAACAAAGTAAGCGATCGATCGGTAAACACCTACCTGCGAGTAGTTCCAAGATTTAACTAGTTCGGCAGTCCAAGAAGATCAACTCGGCTCACCAGATCATCGGGTTGATCGTGTTTGCTCTGCTGTTTGTGCAGCTCGGCCTCGGCTGGTTCCATCATCGGGTGTACCTTCGGTCTCGGTCTCCCACGCGTATGGGCAATATCCACCGCTACCTTGGTCCCGTACTGCTCGGCGCTGGTTTGGCCAACGGCTTCATCGGGTTTCGATTCGCAGACGCGTCGCGCAGTAATCTTGTATACTTACTGCTCGTGGTGGCCATGTTCGCGATTCTCACCATGGGGGTGTGGTATAAGCGGAGGAAGGACCGGAGGAAAACGGCGGCCGCCCAATTCGGGCCACCGCCCTCCACAGCGCCTCCGCCGTACAGTGCGCACCCTCCGCCAGGAGGACTGGTTCCTAGCGGCGGATACGAATCGCAACCATCGCGTAGTGACATCGCACTTGGTGATTTGAGTACAAGAGATGCGTATTACGGCGGGACGCAGGCAACGCAGCCAAGAGCGATGGTGTAACGGAGCAGACGGGTGGTGCGGGAGAAGAGGACCGAGGCCGACTCGGCCGTCGGCGTTTTGGGCACCGTTCATGACTCGATGTAGATTGCCGCAAACGGTTTACGCACGCGTATGATGACTCCTTGTGGCAGAATAGCAGCAAAGAGTTCCACTGGATTAACAATTGTTGTCCTCGTAGCAAAATTTGACTTTGCTAGCTTTCCATTTTCCTCCACTGCCGTGAAATACAACGGTGTTGGAGCGGTATCTCGACACATCTGCCACTGCATCAACTCCGCTCCAGCCCGGTATCGCAGGGTAGTTAGCCCAGGCAAGCGTGAGAGTTGTGGGCGGGTGTTGCGGGGTCATGACGTGCGTGCTCTCTGACGAGCGGCAGGGGTAAATAGATGCTCGTGACGCTGCTTAGCAGATGGAAGCAGTCGAGACACAGCTCAAGACGGAGGGGCATTCTGGCCGCCCGTGTCCGAGCGGAGGGGCGCGCAGCAGCCGGCCCGTGAGTTTCACTCTGCGCAGGGTTACGACTGGAGCGTTCATCAGCCGTCGCTGCCCATCATTGGATCGCATCGCTCATGCTGCGTTAGTTTAGTACAGCCAAGACAAGCCGCTGGCGGTGACTCTTTTGCAGTCCTGCATGGCTTACGAAAGCGCTACGAGGCTTACATTATTACGCCGCCTTTTATCTGATGGGGGCAGCTTCCACCCAACAGCACGCCGAACTTGCCCGTGTGCTCCGTCTTCTAGCGTCAACTAGCGCTGAGCTTGGGCGGCGTTTATCTGTGGAGAGAGAGGGGTCTAGCAGGTCACTGCTCCGCTGCCTCAAGAGTCGCTTTTTCTGTCTCAGCTCCCAATTCCAGGCTCCGTTTGTCCTCACTTGCAAGCCCCCGTCATCCTGCCAACTCCGCACCGTCTCCATACTCTCTCAACACATCGCTGGCCGTCGACACGTTCTTCCTCGGTCAGCTTTACTGTACCGCCTCACCTCGCGCAACCGACACCGAACCCGCTTTCGTAAGCCGCCTGTAGCCCGCTTCTGCGACACAGCGCGACGACCGCGCCCGTCTCCATGTGAACACGATGTCGGTCGACGCCAATACAATCGACCAGCTGCTCCACGCCCACAGCAACGGCTCCAGCGACCGTGTATCGAAGCCCTCTCCGCCCACCCACAGCAACAGCATCAGCAGCGCCAGCGGCAGCTCAGCTCTCAACCCTCGCTCCTGTGTTACCTGTCGCCGGCGCAAGGTCAAATGTGACAAGAAACATCCATGCACTAACTGCACCAAAGCCCGTATCGAATGCATCTTCCCAGCACCAGGCCGCGCTCCGCGCAAGGCCCGCAAGCCGCCGGACGCAGAGCTACTCGAGCGCCTTCGCAAGCTGGAGGGGATGGTGAAGACACTCGGAGGAGCTGCTATAGATGAGGGAAAAGCGCAGGCAAGCGAGGAGGAGAGACCGCCAGAACCACGACCACCCAAGAGCGAACCGAAGGTTTTCGTTGGAGTGAAGCCGCCTCAGAACCACAAAGAAGAAGATTGCGGGAAATATGCCGGTTACCTTCCTCCGGAGGACAAGACAATTGCCGGACTTGAGACGCGATTCGGCAGGCTGGTGGTAGATGAAGGCAGAAGTCGCTACATCAACAGCAGCTTCTGGGCCAGTTTGAACAACGAGGTATATATCATCATTGATCAAGAGATTATGTCATTCTAATACTAACTCTTCGTTATTGGACAGGTCGAAGATATTAGAGAGCTCCTCACCCACTCTGACGATGAGGCAGAAGATCATGCGTCGCCTGATTCGGTCACTTCGAGCGGGCATCAAGGATTCCTCTTCGGATACAGCTCGACGAGCGTGGACATGCTTTCGCTGCATCCTCCCGAGCATCATTTGCACAAGATTTGGACACTTTTCAAAGAAAATGTGGATCCGTTGGTGAAAGTATTACACATTCCGACCATTGAACCCAAGATCATGTCTGCCATCGATAATCGAGACCATATTCCGCGCGGCATGGAAGCCTTACTCTTCTCAATCTATTACGCCGTCATTACGAGCACTTCGGCGGAAGACTGTCATAGCTGGTTCAGTGAAAGTAAAGAGACTCTACTTTCCAAATACCGGTTTGGCGTGGAGCAAGCACTCGCTCGGGCAAACTTCCTTGAAACCGATGAGTTCGTGGTTTTGCAGGCATTTGTCATCTTCCTCATTTGTCTGCGGCGCAATGAGGCCGCACGAATCATTTGGACCCTAACAGGATTGGTGGTTCGCATGGCCCAGACCCTTGGCATCCACCGTGACGGCAGCCATTTCGGCCTATCACCCTTCGAAGTCGAAATGCGACGCCGTCTCTGGTGGCAGGTCTGCATCCTGGACTCACGAGCGAGCGAAGATCATGGCTGCGACCCCACCATTATCGAAGCTTCTTTTGACACACAAATCCCGCTAAACGTCAACGACACTGACCTTACTCCCGACATGGCTGATTTCCCTCCGGAGCGGACTGGATGTACCGAGATGACTTTCTGCCTTGTCCGATATGAAGTTGCCAACGTCTACCGCCGCATCCAATATGTTCCTCCAGGTCCCATACGATGCAATCGCTACTTTTCGTCGGTTTCGCTGGAGCAAAAAGAGCGCTGGATAACCGAAGTCCACTCCAAGATTGAGGAGAAATATCTGCGGGATTGCGACATGACAGTCCCTCTTTATTGGGTCATTGCGACTGTATCCCGCCTTATCATGTCCAAGATGTGGCTCATGATCTACCATCCATACCAGCGTCTCGATGGTGGCGCATCACTTCCACAGGAGACGAAGGATAAACTCTTCGTCACATCGCTCGAAAACATCGAGTACAGCATCCTCCTCGAAACGGAAGAGCGAACTCAGAAATGGGGTTGGCTCTTCCGCACTTACGTCCAATGGCACGCCATTGCCTTTCTGCTGTCCGAATTGTGCCATAGGACCAGGGGAGACATTGTTGCTCGTGCATGGCGAGCCGTGGAAGCCACAGCGGCCCGGCGCTGGAATGACCTCAATAGTGATCAGAAGAAGGGGTGCCTCTGGCGTCCACTTCGAAAGCTGGTTTCTAGGGCGCGTGCTGCCCGTGAGGCGGAGCTCCTCAAAGAACGCGAAGAGTTCCTCAAGGCGCAGGCCAGAACGCAGCAGACTTTCCCGGACTTCTCCGGGCAACCGATGGGGATGGATTTGTTTCCGCAGATAGCAGCAATGCAGCAGCAACAGCAACAGGCCCGTCTGGGCTCGACTGCTTTCGGTGGAGACTTGAATGTTTCTCCCAGCACATCTCAACCTCTAGGCATGGATTTCAGCACCGCAGAGGCATCTCCACAAGTCTTTATGACCCCAAGCGGGCCGAGGTCACTTCAGACCCAAGTGCCTGGTGTGGACCTCCTTTCACCAACCAGCCAACTCTTCATCAACGCTCAGTCACTTCGAACTTCGTCTCCACCGCAAGAATCTATGAAATCCCTCGACTGGCTTTTGAAGACTTCACCGGAGCCTATTGACAATAATGACGGCCTTCCGGGTCTCAGTACTAGTAACAATGCCTCGTCGAACTCGGCGTCGAACCCGGGTTCCGGCAGTGGTAACACTCCAAACAGCAACACGAATACCACCTTCGCAAACATCAACACATCCTCGCCGGCGAACGGCGCAGCATCTGTCCGTACCAATAGTGTGAGCACACTATCTCCAGGCCTGGGTGATCCTGATGGGATAAATTGGGCCAGTTGGGATGATCTGGTGGCTCAATATGGCATGGACGTTGATCCTATACAGGGATTACAGGGCGACCCTACAGGGACTGAGCAATTGTTTGTTCCGGTCAGAGGATTCGAGACATGGTACTGAGCTTTGCCACACAAGAGAAAAGCAAGAATACTATCTCAGGATAATTCCAGCTCTTGACAATGCTCTTCTCGATATTCGGCGGCGCAGATTTACGATGTAGTGCTGGTGGGGAGATGCTTTGTTCTTTGCTTTTCATATGCCGGTTGGAAGGTCCCCGTCGCTTCTGCACCCATGATGCTTTTGCGTCGCGCTTCATTCGTGTATACCCGCAGCATTGTTTCATGCACTCAGCTATTCTCTCCTTTCTTTGATTTCTCTGGGCAAATGTTGGGCGTACGGCTCTGTCGCTACCACCAACGGAGCTTTCCACGGCTCATAATGGTATGAGGGATACTGGATGCCCCCACACTTGTCTCCGGAGTTCGCCTGTACTATTACTACCGTTTTTGTTTTCGAGTCTCATTCCATTTCATCTATCAGCTTTCGCCACTCCTCAAAATACGAACGAAACGAACGCTCTCTATTATGTACAGTACATACATCCGACCACGACCTCCTTAAATGAAGGAGGTAAACATCGCACGGATATGGGCACAATTGGAAAGTCAGAATATTCATGTTAACACCATTTCTTGACTGTTGCGGCGTCTTGTCGTTCGCGTTGTGATAGCAACACTCCCGCGCCGCTCAGGGTATCCATCCTTTCGCCGCGGCGTATGAGACGTGGTCTGTAGCGAAGGCGGGAGCACACTGCTCGGAGTAAGTTCCACCAAACTCTTCGAAACAGGATCTACGACCAGATAGACTGACCTCAAACTTCATGTTCGCCCTTGCGCACTTCGTTGCAATGTGCTCTCGCAATCCTGGAACATGAGCTGCCGGTCTGGTAACAGCCGGTTGTCGCTCGTCCCTCACCGCGTAAATTATTTAAAGAGCAGAGCCGACCGCACAGACTCATACTTACACACAGGTACCGGCGCAGACACACAGACACCAAACCGGAAAGTTACGCGCCCGCCCGCTCTGACCGCGAATCGATGATGAGCAGAGCCCCGAGCGAAACGGCGATGACGGCTCCGAAGGGGAAAACCGAAAACGGTAGGTGCGGATGCTGGCCTGTCCCACCCCTTTTCTCGGGTGTGTAAAACCTGCGCAGGGACGTTTCGGCAGTAGTGCATGCCCGTCCAGTTTTTTTTTTTTTTTTTTTTTAATTGGATCGTGCGCAATTCGCTCAGCCGTTGTATTGTACTGTGCGTGCGTACGTGCGTTTTTATCTCACTCTATTTCATTTTTTGTTGCCATCTCGTCCTTCGCGTCTCATGGAGATTAATGGGTGATATAGAACGTTCATATTGCAATATGGTCGGCGAGACTGTATGTGTAGCAGCGCGCGCTCTCGGTGATTGGGCGTTTGTCGTTATGTGGGCGTCGTTGTCTCGGTTGACGCGCTCCGCTTTTTGCTTGTGTTTCCTTTCTGATTACTCTGTCAGAGCGGGTGGGGGGAAGTGGAAGAGGCAATGGAGCTAAGGTTGGGCACACGAGGCGAACGAGCGCCCTTCCCGTTCATCATCCCCTATAGCTGCGCTTCTGGTATTGGTGCCCGTCACACCTTGGCGAAACGCAGACAGAAGAAACAAAAAAAAAAAAAAGACCGACAGCCGTCCGCCCGTCCCATGAGAGTTGGCTGAGGCGAAAAGCGAAGGGGGAAAAGGTGGATGGACGGCGATTACCGGGAGTGCTTGCTTGCTGGCCGCTACTTACTCCTGAGCTGAAGCGGAATGATGGCAAGGATGAGGGGGGAAAAGGAACAAAAAAAAAAAGGGAACGAGGGATTTAGCCTGCTTGCTTCCTTCCTTCCTTCTCGGCAGCCACGCAGGAGGTGCTGATTGACGCTATGCAAAGCATCCCGGCCTTCGCCTCGCTTGAGCAACTGGCTCATTGGTTCCACGGGCGATGGAATTGGTGCAGAAGCGCGTCGGTGGAGTTGAAGGATCGCCTCGCGCATCTCCTCCCTCTCTGTATCTCCCATGGAGTCTCCCCACAAGACATGACGAGAGAAATCAAGAGGCAACAGCACAACGAAGTCCAATTAGGGAGCGCCATAGCAACCACAACTGTGGTACGCCGTCGTCGCCGTCGCCGCGCCACCAACAGCACGCATGCCAAAACGCTGACGCTAGGCATTTCGGGCCGTAATATGGGCGGAAAGAGGCGTGTGGTTTCTGCGCGGGTGTTTTATGGATGGGAAGTGATGAAGGGCTCCGATGGGGCGGTTATTTACTCTCGTAGGGCGACGGTGATGATTGTGATGAGGGGATGGCGGCGGCTGGCTGGCTGGCTGGTTGGGCGGCGATGGCGTGGAGGGCGTTCAGGGGAAAAGAATGGGCAGGAGATAGGATTTTCGCTGTAGCGGTGGTTCCACGGTCAGATCGGTGTCGCTGGCGGCAAATGGTGTTTCCTAGGGCCCAGGGTTGGCAGACAGTCACGGCGGACAGGCACAGGAAGTGGTAGCAGGAACATCATGATGCTTTACGTTACGCTTGACCGATAGGTATATAAGATCAGAAAGGGAAAACAAAAGCTGAGGTATCAACAAAGAGAAAGGAAAACCAAGATTGGTCTGATATAGGTACAAGGAGGAATCACTGAAGATTCTCCTTATGGATATACAAGATAAGATAAAAAGGGGGGATCTGATCAAGCGCAACTGGCTTTCCATTCCCATGTATCTACGCGAACCCAACATCCATCATTCTTACACATTACCAATTATTTTTGGTACTGTAACGAAGCCAACAGCAAAGAACGCCCACACACTCCCAATGCTCCGCGAATGCGCTTAGAGAGCGAAGAAAGCAGCACCAATGGCAACGGCGGCACCAAAAGCGCCGCTGGCCTTGAGAGCACCGGCAGCGCCGGTGAAGAGGGGAGAGCCGGGAGTGGTGGAGGCAGGGGTGCCGACGGCCTTGGTGGTGGTGGAGCCAAGAGCGGGCTTGCTGTAGGAGACGGTGCCGTTGCTGATGGGGCCGTAGGGAGGGTAGGGAGAGGAACCGCCGATGCTGCCGCCAACGGAGGAAGTGGGGACGGGAGCAACAGGGGTGGAGGAAGAGCAGGTGGTGCAGGCAGTCACGGTGGAAGTGTAGACGGGCCTGGTGATGGTGCAGCCGCCGGGGCAGTCGGTGATGGTCAGGGTGGTAGCGCTGGAAACAGTGTAGGTCTTGCCGCCGTGGGTGATCTCAGTGGCAACAGGACAGTAGGTGGTGTAGGCAGTAACGACTTCAGTGACGACGCCAGTGCCGTTGCCAGCAGCGGAGGAGGCAACGGGAGCGGCGGTGGACGAGGGAACGGCAGACTCAGCACCAACGGAAGTGACGGCAGCAGAGGAAGAGGCAGCAGCCGAAGAGGAGGCGGCCTGCTTGTTGGAGATACCGAACTGGGTGGTGTCTGGAGGAGCATCGGTTAGTCGCGTGCCTTCTGCGATGCCCAATTTCCTAATCGATGCTAGGGCCACGTGGGCGCGTGACGCTCCTGGAGTGGAGAGGCCATTTTACTTACATTGATAGGCACCGTTGGCGTCAATGACGAGCTTGATGCCGTAGCCGGTGTCGCCGTTGGAGTCCTCGAGGGCGAGGCTGGGGGTCCACAAGAATTCACCGTCGTTCTCGGTGTTGGCGACGATGGTCTCGATGGGGACGGCATTGGTGGAAGGACCCTTCAGCAGGATGAGGGTGACAGTGCCGCCAGAGTAAGGAGCGTCGGCATCCCACTTGATGTTGAAGGGCACGCCAGCACGAAGGACCTAAGCGCGCTGGTCAGCTGGAGGCTCTTCCGCGGGACGGTTCCATTGAGCTGGGACGGCACAACGCCGCACCCACGGATGGAGGAAGAAGAACATACAGCATGGAGACCCGGTTCGCGAATGGCATTGGCGGTGGGGCCGTCGTCAGCACGGACGAGGGCAGCAAGGCCGGCGGTGAAGAGCGCGAAGAGGGAGAAGTCGTTGAAGGCAACCATGGTAACTGTCGGGGAGGAAGTGTTGTGGTTGGAGCGTTGGTTGTTTTGTAGTAAAGAGAGTAAGTAGTTTGAGTTGGTAAAGAGCGACGGGCTACAGCGAGGGATCGACTGTGCTAGGTGTTGAGCTGGTGTCTGCGAAGGAGCGGCTGGAGCTGGCGAGAGCTTCCGGGCAGGGTGGGCAGTTCTTAAGAGGGTGCCTGGCGTGGAAGGATGCTGGCATGGAGAAAATAGAAGTGCGCCTGCGGGAAGCTAGACTCTGGCGGCGCTGGCAATACGAGCCATGGGCGGCAGGGGTGGTCCTGCTGGTAATTGGGGTGTGCCTGGTGCGGCGCTGTTCCTCCAGCCTTCGGCGGCCCCATTGCGCTGCGTGCGCCGGGCTGCAAGCGTCGCCCACGAGAGGGAAATGAGATGATCCGGATGGACCCGGTGGCCGAGCGGGCAATCTTACCACTGGTGCCGCGGCGCCATAGCGGAGATTGTATGGCGGGGCTTGCTGACCAGCTCTCGCAGCCCGCGAAGCGCCTGCTCCTTCGTCAGTGACGTGGACGGCGACGGCCGAGTCGCCAATGTCGCCTGCACCCCCATCGCCAGCCGCCCGGCCTGAATCTGGACCGCGCGGAGGCTGAAGTCAGCACCACCAGCACCACCAGCAGTCTCAGGCCACTCGAGTCGCATGCAGGAACGGGCAGGGGTGACATCAACCGCCCGCCAAGCTCAGCCCTCACGACTCCGTCCACTGCGCCTCGCCCCAGTCCCGCATGGCGCCAGGCCCCATAGGGCCGTTTCTCCAGCCCGGCGCGGCTTGGCAGGCACCACGCAGGCCGCCGGCGCCTATCCAGCAATGCCAGCCGCCAACGACTCGCCCTCGGCAAATGCGGACCTCTCACCGGTGCATCGCTTCATGCGGAACGCTGTCTCTCTGCCTGCTCCAACCCATCGTTTCCTCGCTCGTCATCCTCACACATCTGCCTCGCGCCCGTGTCGGAGATCAAACGGGGGGACCTCATCTTGTCCAATACGCCCGCAGCACCGACTCTCGCTCTTGCCGCACCCGAACTCCCGTGCCACATTCCAATACCCGTCGCCCGCTGCTCTCTGCCCACCACTTTTGTCGCGTAGCAGTCTTGGCCGAAGAGGCGGTGCAGCAAGACGCGAGAGGGAGTGCGAGCAGCAGCTGCCGAGATGTGCGCTCAGCGTCGATGAGAAAGAAGCAGCGTGTGCACGCGAGCATCGCCATCTTCCTCATCCTCATCCTCACCACCGTCAATTATATCGCTTGGCCGCCACTTGCCCTATAAGGTAGATGCCGTCTTTACCGTTGCTTCGTTTTGTCTCCGCACGGAAAGCCTGAGTGCGAAAGAGCAGCGGCCCTGCGCAGGGCTCGCTGATCAACTTTACTCTATTCCGCAGGGCTAGGTGGGCCCCGACGAGTGTCAATGGCCGCTGACTCGTCCGAGCTCCTGCGAAACCACGGTCCCTTGTCTTGGGTAGAGTGCATGGGTGACGAAACAGTTCAAACGTCGCCCATGCGCGCGCGCGCTCTTTGGCCTTTTCCCTTCGCTTTGCCTCGTTGTTGTCAGAGGCGCCGAAGCTTGATGATTCAAACACCCGGCCCCAGATACGAACGCAACGTATACAAAATAACTTAACTATATAACCCCCGGCTGGAGCGGAGATTGTGGCGTAAAGCGTATTTGCTGCCTTGGGCGAGACTCTTTGTAGGTCCCTTGACCGCCAGTACTCTGCGAAAGCGAGATTCCGCAAAGAGGCACAGGAAAAGAAAACAAGGCAAGTGAAGGCGCGAGGAAAGACAACGTCCTCTCAGCCCCTATTCTCATTACCGTCTCGCTGTTTTGTTTACGCGCGCAATCCGCCGTCAGACGAAACGGAGACAAGAACGGAGCTAAAGTTATAGTGCGTTTTTATGTTCGGAGCTTTTTTTCGCACACACACATTTGAAACTTACCGTGACCAGCGTTAACGGAGGGTGGACAGCGCTGATCTCATAAGGCGTGACGGAAGAGAGAGAGAGAGAGGGGAAAAAAAAAAAAAAGAGATAGAGAGCGCTCGGTGCGGACGACGGCGTCTGAAGCTGATAGGGCTGCTCCGACTCTCGGCGGCGGCGGGCGCGCAGGTGTGAGACAGCCCCGTTGATCACGCTGCCGATATCATAATCGGCAGCGCGCACGCGAGAGGGGATCATCCCCGGCACGGGCTCTCTCTGCATGCGTCTGCCGAATGGGCGGCCTGCCGTGCGATACCAGTTCCCTGGGGCATTACTGACAGGCGGTGTAACGCCGGTAAAGGATTCGTGCGACCGTGAGAATTGCATTTCTTCGGAGCGTGCAGGATCGGTGTCACCTATTTGTACTCGGATGCGCAGATGCCGACACCTCGTGTTGCTCTCTCTCCAGTCGTGTTGCGAGAAATGAACCGTGCCGAGAAGGAAGAAAAGCCAGATGCAGTTCGTGATCCGGAAATTGAACGAGAAGGTGAACCGCCCGAAGGCGTGCATCGACCGATTCAGTCGACTGAGAAATGGAAGCGGTTGAGAAGTCAAAAAAAAAGAAAAAGAAAAGAAAAATGTGCCGATGTATACCCTTCGAAGCTCTTGTCAGGAACCACTCGACGCCCGACTCGCGGGCTTGCCTGCCCAATACCCCAGGGGAAGTCAGATCAGTCGTGCTGACATCTGATTCGACTTTCCTGCAGTGATGGGTGATGGTGAGCTGGCTATACTTTGCTGAAGCTCGTGGCGAGCACCATTGTTTTCGCCCTAGAGGAACGTAGACTGTCAGGCTGAGATTCAGCAGAAGCCCGAAGATGACGTTTGGCCGGTAAGGCTCGCCATCGCATATCAAAACGGTCCGCTGGCGTCGGTGGAATGAGGAAGACAATTGCCACTTTGCGAGATTGATGGGCAGAGCTTGAGTAAGCTTGGTACGAAAGGGCAAGTGACCAGCGGTCTGTTTGAAAGCTGAGACGGAAATGTGCAGCGCAGATCATATTAACAAACTCTCCATGCAGGAACCTGCATAAAATGCCATGCTTCAGCAAGGGATAGGATCTGACAGTCCGAAAAGCGCACTACCAAAACTATGCCGACAACATTCGGAAGCCAGAGAAATGCAGATCAAACCATGATAGGAAGAGAGACCCTGTAAGGTGGAAAGTGAGAAAGCCGCCCCCAAATCATGCTTGAACCTTGACAAGACAATGCACCATAACACCTATTACATCAGCCATAACCCCATGTCCCAATGCCTTTTTGTTTGCCCTCTTCACCAGGCTACACTTTCCAATCCTCCTCTTGGATCGCCCGGCTCACGAACCAGGTGTGCCGTTCCCTGCTTCAGCGATACCGTTCAGAGCGCCAGAAAAGGAGCCGCCTGACTCCCTCGAGGGCGTTTCCATGCCTCCCATGCCGCCACCCATACCAGAATTCATGCCGCCGCTCATACCAATACCCGGCGTAGAGCTACCTCCCATGCCGGCGCCAGTCATGGTGTGCGTAGGGTGTGTATGCGCCGCAGCACTGGCAGAGTGATGAGTGCCATGGGTTGCAAGGCGCGCACTCTCGTCCTCCTCGCCCATGCCATCTACGTCAGGCCAGAAGCGTTCCTCGAGCCAACAGACATGCTCAAACAGCTGCTCGCACCTCATCATCTCCTCCTTTCCATTGGGGGATGTGGTTGTGTTGGCAAGCTCATCGACCAGGCTGCGGCACGCGTCTACAAACTTGGAGAAAGGAGCGGACGTCCAGTTTGGAATAAGCTGCTGGTGCAGCGCTACAATGTGGGGCTCATTTGAAGGGGTAGAGAGCGTGGGCGTGAACGAGGACGCATAGCTCCATGCTGTGCGGTAACACTACGAAACACGTCAGCGGCCGTGTTACGAAGACCGAATATGCGACGTACATGCTCGGTCGCCCACAGAACGACCATACCCTCGAGCAAGCTTGCGCCACTGCTCGTGCTGCTCATGAATAGATCTAGGTACGCACGAGTGATGCGGTTGGGCGGTTCATCGGACATCTGCAAACCAAACTTCGTCGCGGTAATCTCAAAGAAAGTCATTTCACGGCGGATGTTGTTGAGGGCGCTGATCAAGAGATCCATGACGCGGTAAGTCTGGTGGAACTGACTATTAGGAACGACCGGCAGGCGCAGCTTCGCCAGCATGTTGCCAATGAACCGGATATAACCACGAGCGTAGTGCGCGTCCTGTACAAGCCATTGAGTGAGAGCAGGCGCAGACAGAGTACCGCATCCAGCGTGGGACAGGAAAGGCTGCTGCGTCGCGGCGGTGAAGGCGCCTTGGAAGCGGTTGAGCAGGTGTGCGACGAGAGAAGGACTCTGCTGTGGTGGCGGCGGGCCTGGATGCGGAGCAATGGGCTGGCCTTCACGACCACGCTTATTTGTGTTCGGACCACGGCGGTGGACCTGAAGGTTAGGATTGGGGTGGGTGCCGTTCAAAATCGCGCGCGTGGGCGTGCCCTCCTGTGTCATGCTTGGATCGATATTGCCGGTGCTCGAGGCTTGTTGGAGGTGCATGGTTGCGTCGGGAGAATTGAGGTAGGCCTGGCATGACTGCAAGTGCTCAATCTGGCGAGTGGTGTTTTTCGCACGCGTGAAGCCGCAGTGAAGACATCGCACCTTTGCGCACTGTAAATCAAGTTAGAATCCACGAACGAGGCGATGCGGATGCGACAGCATGAGGCAGGTTGGGACAGAAGGAGCTTCGGTGTGCGTCATGGTGGGTAGAGTGTGGACTAAGATTCATCCAGCATGACGAAGTTGCTGCTAGCTGGGTATGCTTCGCGTCGGTGTAGCTCTCGCGACGCGATTTTGAGCGACGCGTAGGTCGCAAGAGCACAGGAAGGAGGTGAAACGCACTTTGGACGGAGTAGACTCGTCCGTATACTCTTGGAACGCACGACGAATATCAGGGTTTGCATGCTAGGAGGTCAGCGACATTGCAATATGGAGGTAGAGGGTGATGGAAGGCGGCTCTTACTCGTCCCATGGCTGTAATGTTACGAAACCTGCGATACGCGGCGGAGTTGGAGTGTATCGTTCGAGAGGAAGATTTGAGGGGAAGTCAGCCTGGGCGCGCTAATGAGTAAGTAAAGACGAGGCCGACTGCGGTAGGCCGGGGCGAGGGCGCCCTCCGGCACTGGAAACCAAGAGGGAATTTCGCACGGGAACTGGCCCACGAGAATGCTGGCAAAACCCTAGAAAAACATGCTAGAATACTATCCGAGCTCCATCGCTGCAGTTTGATGTTATCTACGCCCCAGTTTGAGCACCGTTGAATGGCTGTATAGCATAGTAAAGCACCCAACTCGTTCTCGCAGGCGTACATACGTCAGTGCCAGGGAGACCGTAAAGGACACTGTGAGCGGCCACCTCCATTCGGATGACTCAGCAGTCCAGCATGGTTGCGCTGGTCTATGCCCGTTCGAGCGGCGCAGGCCGGAGGTGGCCGGACCTGAGTAACCCGTTTCCTCCGATCCTCTGGCTGCGTCAAGAATAGCTGGATCCAGTTGTCAAGACCCGCCTTAAGCCAGCGCTTACGCGGGAAATGTAAATGTGCGCCACCCCAGCGCCAAGAGTGGATGATCAACTCGGCTTTTGCTGATATTTGAATGCAACGCTGCTGTCCGCGTCCATGAAGCTGAAAACATGCTTGGTCAGCACCTTCTGAGCTTAATCTTTTGCGGGCGCACCTTTTTCGACGCCTAAAAATTCTAATAGGTTCAAGCCACAATGACAAGCCAATACACCGTATTCTGAGGTCCCGCCCTGTAATTACAATGACCACAGCTGGTGGCGCACATTTAGCCAGGCGCAAGGATGTCGTGCGAGTTTGTTTTTGCTTTTGGGCTTTTCCCAAGTAAATAATACATGGTTTACAAAGAAGTTCTGCTGCGGTCAGCGTAATGTTTGCCCACCCTCCACAGTCGTCAGGTTATAAACCTTGGGACCCATCCTGAGAAGGACCCAGTAATAAACATCGCTATATGATGCAAGATAAGAAGAGTGGAAAGTGCCCAGTCACTTCCGGCTGACATCCCCCAGGGCCGCAATTCTACGACGGCTACTCGCCAGAGCTGTCCTCCCATCCCCAAAGTTCTCATTGATCGCCTACTCGGTCTTGCCGCCAAAGAAACCGAACAGGCCGCTCTTCATGTTCTTGGAGAACTCCTCCTGAGCCTTCTTCTCCTCCTCGGCCATTTCCTTGAGCCACTTCTCGCCGTTTTCGCGGATTTCTTTCTCCATCATCTCGTACTGCTTCATGCCGCGCTCGCGGATCTGATCCGACAGCATCTTGCCCTTGGCGAATCCTTCGGCTGCACTCTCTTCACCGACAATGAGGCCGCCTTGGGGTGTCGTGGGCTTCATTCCCAAAGCTCCTGCCAGAGCGCTCATGCCACTGCGCTTCGGCTTCCGTGCCTTCTCCTCCTCCAATTGCTTGTGGAAAGCCTCACGAGCCTTCTTCTCGCGGATCGCAAATTCGGTGGCGATATCCTTACCCTCAAACGACTTGAGGGCTGTCCGAACGTCTGTAATTCCCATCGTTGCCACGTACTCGAGGAAAGGGATAAGAGAAACGAGGCCCTTGTCGTTCTTTTCACCCTTCCATGGGGGAAGAATGATGGCGTTCTCTGGTTGGTTTTTGACGTGCTCCGCCTTGGTATCGATGATGATCGTCTTGCTCAGGTCGCGGTTCAGGTATGACAGATCCTGAGAGCGTGTTAGAAATGACTGTTCATCTGTACTCATTGAAAATGAGGAAACATACCTTGATATACTGGCCCTTCTCATACCGCGTCGCTTCTCTGAAGAGAGGCCACATGACGATATGGAAAGGATCCAATTTTCTGATAACCGGGTCGGCGTTAGCCATTGGCAAGCTAGTGAAGATGACGAGCTCGTAGTATTGGCAGAGGTAGCGCAGAAAGTAGTCAACACCAGGCCGCTTAGCAAAGCGCCAACCGTGCTCACGCGTCCACTCGCTATGCACGAGCAGATCCTCCAAGCTCAGGACGAGAGTGAACGGGGGGGCAGGGTCAACCTCAGGCAGAAGTTTGGGAAACGCGGGCTCCGTATAGTAGCCCAGCGACTTCGACAGCCTTGCCCTCGCACGGCCATAGATAGCCGAAGGGGACCAGCCCCCGGGAATATCATGGTGTTGTCTGGCCTCCTCATCTGATTCCCACTCGCGACCCAAGAAGAGACCGCCAGTAACGGCTAAGACACCCGCCAGGGCCATGGTTATATTGGCGTACATGTTTCGTCTCCTGTCCGTGGAGGTCTCGTACGCGGACTTGGGCAGCTCTCCACCGTCGCGATCACCACTACCGCCCTCTGATGTCTCCGCTTGTGGGTCTTCAGTGACGTTCGGTTTCGGCTTGGGTGCATCCTCTTTTGAGGATGGCTTATCTTTCAGGAATTCCTCGGCAAAGGTGGAGGGAATACCATGCCTCAAGTCCGGTAGAGGCTTTTGCGTCTGGGGCGCATCACCGGGAGTGGTGTTGGCCTCGGGGGACTGAGGGCTGTCCAATTCAGGCTGAGAGCTGGAGACGTCGGAGGGCTTAGAGCCTTGCGTTGGTGCGGACTCGGGCGTACCGGGTCCTGGAGCCGAGTCTGGAGCAGTGTTCTTGTCTGGCGATGCGGCGGGGTTGAATTCGCCAGTCTCTTGCGAGGACTCGGCCGAGGAAGACTGTTTTGAGCGCGAAACTACACCGGGGCCCGACTCGTAAGGATTTGTCTTTCTGGTGGCACGATGCTTGATGTCTTTCGCATAGCTCCGCACATATTGCGCTGCGAGCGCTCTGGCATGCGGCGTCAGCAGCGGACGGGCTGCGACGAGGCGGAGGGCTGCGCGCGAGAGCATGGCCGGGGGAGCTGGAGGGGTTGAAAGAGAGGCGCGCGCGAGCGATGCAGAGGCGAATTGGCGAGGCTGGAGAGGTGTGGATGCTCTGGTGACGGCGATGATGAATGCCGCCGCCCGCCATCGCCAGAATTTCCGCGCACTGGCCTTGGCGCCTGACTCGCGCACCCAGGTCCTGCCGCTGCCACGGCCTGGTGAGCTCATTCATGCAAGCTCCAGCTGTCCTTTCTCACGCAGTCTCCGCGCTGCCCCTCCCTTCGTCCCGGCCTGAGCTTGGAGATTCTGACTGTTTCTCCAACCGGCTCTGTCCTCCCATGCGGTCACTGGGAGCTCTCCTGAGGGAATGCTGTCGACTTGTCCAGCGCTGATCGGGGCCGCTCCTACACCATCCAGCCGCTCCGTAGGCCTCACGCGATGCCTTTTGCTGTGGCTCCTGGGCGGCGCGCTGCTCGCGCACTGCATGCCAGATGAAGCCATCAAAAGCCTGAAGTAGATCGCCTTCCCGGCACCGCCCAGATCACTCTCACTTACTCACGAACAGACGGGAAACAATCGAGATATTCTACCACGGCTACGATAACTACATGAAATATGCCTTCCCGGAGGATGAGCTGCGGCCACTCACTTGCTCGTCCTTGACCCGAGACCGTGCCAACCCCGCCCACATCGAAGTAAACGACGTGCTCGGCAACTACTCTTTGACCCTGATCGACAGTCTGTCCACGCTCGCAATCTTGGCTTCCTCTCCAGCCGACCAATTTGGCCGTCGGAAGCCGCTGGAGGACTTTCAGAACGGCATCCAATCTTTTGTTGAGCACTACGGCGACGGCTCCGACGGTCCGGCTGGCCAAGGAAAACGAGCGCGAGGGTTCGACTTGGATAGCAAAGTTCAATTATTCGAGACGGTCATCCGCGGTCTTGGTGGCTTACTTAGCGCTCACCTTTTTGCTGTCGGAGAGCTGCCGATCCGGGGGTATACACCGCAGGTCATAAAAACGGAGGATGGTCGCCAAGGGGTCCAGTGGCCTGGTGGTTTCATTTACGACGGGCAATTTCTGCGTCTTGCCTATGACCTGGGCAAGAGGCTTCTACCAGCTTTCCATACTCCAACTGGCATACCTTACCCGCGCGTAAATCTTCGATCAGGAATACCATTTTACGCCAATTCGCCCTTGAATACCGATGCTGAACATGGACAATGTCAGAAGAACCCGAATGCGGCTCCTGAAATAACGGAGACGTGCAGCGCGGGTGCCGGGAGTCTTGTTCTGGAATTCTCCACCTTGAGCAGGTTGACCGGGGACATGCGCTTCGAGAAAGCTGCCAAAAAGGCTTTCTGGGCTATCTGGTCCAGACGCAGCAGTACCGGGCTGATAGGATCCGGAATCGACGCTGAAACAGGCCAATGGGTCAGCCCTTATACAGGGGTAAGTCGTCGTTCCCCTCTTTGGATACGTTTGGGATCCTAATAGCAACAGATCGGTGCTGGAATCGATAGTTTCTTCGAGTACGCACTGAAATCCCATATCTTGCTCTCAGGTCTCCCCTATGATCTAGAAGATGAGCTTGAAGACTCTCCCGAGGCCTTCCTACACACCTGGCAGGATGCGTACGCCGGTATCAGACGGCATATCTATCGGGGACCCATGCACCAGCATCCTCACTATATCCAGGTTGATCTCTATACCGGCGCTATGCGAGCTTTCTGGATTGACAGCCTCAGCGCTTACTATCCCGGACTTCTCACTCTGGCTGGAGAACTGGATGAGGCGATAGAAACCCATTTGTTGTACACCGCTTTGTGGACACGCTATTCTGCTCTTCCCGAGAGATGGTCCACTGCAACCGGGAGCATCGAGATGGGATTGCGCTGGTGGGGTGGCCGCCCGGAATTCATCGAGTCAAGCTGGTACTTGTATCGTGCAACCAAGGATCCATGGTATCTTCACGTCGGCGAGATGACGCTGAGAGACATCAAACGCAGATGTTGGACGAGATGCGGCTGGGCAGGCCTACAGGACGTTCGAACAGGCGAGCAGAGCGACCGCATGGAAAGCTTCTTCCTCGGAGAGACTGCAAAGTACCTTTTCCTCCTTTTCGACTTCGATCATCCGTTGAACCACCTGGAAGGCCCCTGGGTGTTCACGACCGAAGGCCACCCGCTTATCATTCCGGACCAGCTGCGCCAGAACAAGAGCTTCCTTGCTTCTAGGGCCAAGACAGAAAGAAAACTGCCGGACTACGTCAATGATGCTGTGTGCCCAAGGCCTCCTGCTCACATTCCGTTCAGCATCTCAGCAACAGCTGCTCGAGACGATGTTTTCCATGCAGCAAGTTTGGCTAGGCTCCACTTGATGCCGGATAGACACACAACAGAATCGCCACTGGTCGAATTCAACGCAGATCATCCGAGCATCTCCTTGTCTGACGTTAGATCACCTTCTAATTTCACGTATTATCCTTGGACCTTGCCCCCAGAGCTGATCCCTTACAACGGCACTAGCTCCAAGATGGTCGCGCGAGCGACCTTTGATCTGTCTTTTCCGAATCTGCCCAACACGATGCTGAACACTGGTTCTCTGCAGCGCATAAGTGGCGGCATACTAGTCAATTCAATGAGTGGGCTCCGCTTGGGAATGGTCCGCGAAACAGAAGGGGCGGTGTCCAGCGGGGAGTCTCTTAATGATTTTTTCCGGATATATGCCGTCTCCAACGTGGCTTTGGGCAGAGACGAAAAGGTTTTCATGTCCCGAGACGTCGTGTCGAGCTTCAACCCCGCCGACCCATACTTTACAAGGACTCGTGATCTCACAACACTGGATTTGTTCATCGATGCCCTGGAACCTCCGCCATCTACCCCTTCGACCAAGGATGCCTCATTAGACGAGCTTGCTTCTGACAGGCCCGATTCACTCGATGATTTTCTCGAAGCTGCATTAGGAAATGACACGCTCTCGCTCATTTCCCTTCCCGAATCTCTGGAAGTGGACAAGATGAACCCATCCCTCATCAGCTCCCTCTTGCAGAACATTCAAAATATGTTGACAGAAACTCTCCCATTCGACTCACTGACGCACCCTTCTCCAAACCCTCCAGTCCGCGATCTCGAGAATAGAAAGCACCAGGTGCGGCGCGTACAACTGTCGGCGGCGTTGTCTACCGGGCCCGGTGCGGCACCACCGGCCCCCAGTCCTAACAGCGACGAAGGGAATTTCGAAGATGACGAAAGCCTACCATGGACCAAAGTCTTCGTTGGCGACGAGAACTGTGACTCGCGGTTGGCTGCAAACATCCCGCGCGAGCATCAGGTCGTCGTCCTCCGACGCGGCGGATGCAGCTTCTCGCAGAAGCTCGCCAACATCCCGGCGTACGCACCTTCGCAGTCTTCGCTTAAACTTGTCGTGATCGTTTCGTATGCAGAGCATGAGGAGCACGGCGGGGACTTTGTCCAGCCGCTGCTTGAGGAGGAGCAGAAGCTCGCGGGAGGCATTGCGAGACCGCATCCTATCCCGATGGTCATGCTGGGTGGTGGAGATGAGACGGTGAGGTTATTTGAGAGAGCGGTGGGAGTCGGGATCAGGAGGAGGTGGTGGTATGAGAGTCAGGGGTTGAGGATTGGGAATTTGATCGTTGTGTGATGGAGCAGAGAGGAGAGTGTGGGCTTTCGTGTATATGGTTTCTTGTTCAATATGTCTATAAGGATTGGTTAGAGACATCGAGCCGGTGCTGGGCAGGACTTTTGTCGTCTTTGTTATCTCTAGTCTTTGCGGTAAATTTGCGGCGTTGGCTATGCTTAGGCGGGCCACGAACAATTATAGAGCGTCTCACACAGCAAAAGTACGGAAATGGCTCCTGTAACTCCGCAGCCATGAGACGCGGCAGACTCGCAACGTGTGGAACCGCACGAAACGACAAGCTGTTGCATGGCATTGCACAACAAAGACATTCTAGCGCGAAGCAAAAGGGAGGGAGGGAACCATGCGATAGAATGAGAAGAGCATGTCTTGAAAGCGGCAGGACGGCCACCCTGAAGCAATTTGCGAGATAGACCCGGTCCGGGTCGTCTAGGTACGCGGACCGGAGTTCGCTGGGACAGTTGGCGGTGAGTGTGGCTGCTATCCGGCAAGCCGGGCGGGTGGCGGGGCTGTATCGGGAGGGCTGCTGGTCGCAGCCGTGTTTGGGGGTTGTGTGTTCCACACACACATCCCCCCTTCTTGTTGTTGCCCACCGAACCCGCCGATGAGAGTGTTGACTGGAAGTCTTGCTGTACCCACCCAGGGGGTTCGGTGGGTAAGATTAGCACGGTTTTGGCAAGGAGTAAGGCCGGCGGAGTGCTTTTTCGTCACTGTATCCTTGCCCGATTGGAGCGGGCGTCGCAGGCAGAGGCTTTTTTGCACGATAGGCTACGGGGTATAGCGCTGGCATCCAAGTCTCGTTGTGTCCAAGACGAGAATCGAAGGGCGAGGCAGCGGCAGGACATGACCCGCTCCCGGCTTGTGCTCTTCCTGGCTAGTAGATAGATCCTCATCAATGGCGGACTGGTCTGCGATATGTAATCTTGGCAACGCTGCCCCCCTTTGGTGGGTAAGATGGCGGAATTGGTGGGCAACGGGGGTGCAGGATTTAGTAAGCAGGCGGGAAGTGGGCGTGCGCGGGGGGGAGCTTAGCGAGATGGTGTTTAAATCCCGAAGGTCGAGTCCGTCGCTGGAGACCCCACCTTTTGCTATGCTCGTGCTCGCTCCCAGCTGATCGCTACAGCTCCTGGGCGCGCTATTGGCGTCGCTCAATTGGTAATCTCGGCAGTTTGCTCAGGAAGGGAGAGCTGCTGTGCTGATGGCTTTGCCACCAAGAGCTCTGCACCTGCTTGGCGTGCGAAGAGTATGTTGCGCCCGCCGTTGTATTGTTATTTATTTGGCTTTTCCTGGGGCACAATCTCCGAGCGTCTTGCAGCCGAGCTTGCAGGGCACAATTAGAAAAACAGATACAAAGAGTTGTATGCACCGTAACTGGTAACAAAAGTAAGAAGATCCCGAATCTTTCGTCTGGAGAAGGAAGCGGAAATTGTGACGGGGGGTTGAGGCTCCAGGGCCCCGGAGGATGAACGCGCATCTCAATCCAGGTCCGGCCTGCCGCCTGTCCCGCCACAGCCAGCCCTGCAACGTGCTTAAGACAATACAGCTATTGCAACCGGCGATATGCGGCACTACTATAAGAACCTCCCTCCCCCTCGCCTCTGCCCAAACCATTGCTCATACCTCCCGACACCGGACCGCACCACTACCCCGCCCCCACTATGTCGTCCTCTTCCACCATCCCGCTCCTCATCAACGGCGAGGAGAGAGTCGCCTCCAAAACCTTCCCCGTCCATTCGCCCGCCTCCCACAAGGACCTGTGGGCATGCAGCTCCGCCTCATCTGACGACGTTGATGCCGCCCTGAAAGCCGCCCAAGACGCCTTCCCGGCCTGGTCCAAGACTAAGCCCCGGGCTCGCCGCACCATTCTGAACAAGGTCGCCGACCTGCTCGATGAGCGTGCCGATGACTTCAAAGACGCCATGGCCCAGGAGACGGGCGCCGCTCCCCCGTTCTCTGGCTTCAACGTAACCACCGCTGCCGAGCTCATCAGAGACGTTGCCGGCAGGATCAGCAGCGTGATGGGAGCCATCCCCGCGACTCAGGAACAGGACAGCACCGCTCTCATCTTCAAGGAGCCTTACGGCGTCATTCTTGCCATTGCACCCTGGTACGTGAATTTTTTTTTTTTTCATATCCCCGTGAAACTACGTCATATCCGCCGCCTATACAGCAAAAGCAGCTTGGGAAAACTAGCAACATGATTCTAATATCCGCAATTCAGGAACGCACCGTACATCTTGGGCATCAGGTCCGTCCTCTATCCCATCGCAGCCGGAAACACGGCCATCCTTAAGGGCTCGGAGCTCAGCCCGCGCTGCTACCACAACATCGCCCGCATTTTCACCGATGCAGGCCTGCCAGCCGGCGTGCTGAACGTCCTGTACACCACCCGCGAAGAGTCCCCTGCAATCACGAACCAATTGATCACGTCGCCCGTGGTAAAGAAGGTCAACTTCACCGGCAGCACAGGCATCGGCTCCATCATCGCCGCGACGGCCGGCAAGGCGCTGAAGCCGTGCCTCATGGAACTGGGCGGCAAGGCCTCCGCCATCGTCCTCGACGACGCGGATATCGAGGTTGCCGCGACCCAGACCGCCCTCGGCGCGTTCCTGCACAGCGGCCAGATCTGCATGTCGACAGAGCGCATCCTCGTGCATAAGAGCATCCTCGAGCAGTTCCGCCCCGCTCTTCAGCGTTTCCTGGAGAAGTTCGACTCCGGCCCATCGCCCGTGGTGGTTCAGAGCGCGGCCGTCGAGAAGAACAGGAAGCTCGTCGAGGATGCGGTGTCCAAGGGCGCGAAGGTCGTGTACGGCGACCACCAGAGCGAGGAGAAGCACCCGGAGACGGGCGAGATCTCGAAGACGCGGCTGAGGCCGATTGTTGTGGAGGGCGTCAAGGCGGATATGGATCTGTACGCGACGGAGAGCTTTGGCCCGAGTGTTAGCTTGATTCCGGTTGAAAGCGAGGAGGAGGCCGTGCGGATTGCTAATGACACTGAGTACGGTCTCTCGGCTGCCGTCTTTACCAAGGATCTCGCAAGGGGCTTGAGGGTTGCAAGACAGATTGAAAGCGGGTGAGTTTCCTCGTAATCGATATCCCGAAGTGAATTTACTGACGCGTTGCTTTACTTCAGAGCGGTCCACATCAACAGCATGAGCGTTCATGATGAGCCCACGCTGCCGCATGGCGGTTACAAGAAGAGCGGTTGGGGCCGTTTCAATGCTGCATGGGGTCTTGAGGAGTTCTTGCACACGAAGACCGTCACTTTCAAAGGTTAGATAAAAGTTATCGAAGGCTGTAAGTAAAGCGGGTAAGTGGGAAGAGTGTTTGTTGCATGATCTTAATAAAAATATATCCAAAAGACAATTCATTCTCTAGCCATCACATAAATCTTGCATTACCTGGTACTGTTGATTATGTCAGTTGTGATTGTTCAATGGGATCCGGGCGTCCACAAATGCCAGCCTTTGTTGACGCTCTTCTTTGCGTGTTGCTAAAGTACTTTTCGGTTCTTTCGACAGCGAGACAGCAGACCATACCTTCGGATTAAAGCGTCGGGAACCCCTTCCGATTTTCGGCCTAATTTCCGTGATGTGGTCTGGGGTGACCCGGTAGAACCTTGGCCCACCTTACCAAGCTTTTCTTGGGTTTCACGACACACGCCGCTGTGATGGGGTAAGTGAGCATCTTTGTCCTTGCGTCACCATCGACGACCTTCATCAATAGCACGACTCAATTGATGGATTCTAGCGCAAGTACACATTACTGAAACACCCACACGACTCAAACTACCTTTGTGAATAGTCTGTCGTCCTTTGATGGTAATACCCGATTCCGTACGGTCCATCGCAAGATGGATTACTCAACAACAATTCTTCATCAGCAATGGGACATGTGATCGATCAGAAAACTCCCGCTCGAACATCAAAGTGCCTACCTCATGTTATAGCCTCTCAGGTTCGGGGCGATGTTAGTCTGCTCAGTAATTGAGAATTCGACAATATCCCACAGTAACCCCACAGTAGCAGCCTTATGTTTGTGTCGCTTTCTCTTTCATCAACCGAAAAGATCGCCGAACCTCCAGGACTACAGTCTTAGGAGTGCAGTCCCGAGGCTGAGCGAGCTTTTCTCCTACACCGAGACCAGTCGCGATTCCCGCGTTCAGCTGCTCAGCAAGATACTTGATGTAATGTCAGAAGAGTATTCCCCGTCGAACATGACTTGACCAAAAAAAATCATAGGCAACGCGAAAACTGCTCTCCAGACCATCCCACTTCCGAAACCTGTTGATTTTGTTAGAACTCAATGGTTGTCCCTCAGAGGGCCTTCGGTGAAACTGCAAACTATCTAACAAGGGCCAAGAGCCACTATACTAAATTTGGACATTCTCAATTGGAACTATCTACTGCTACACGCATGTTCGCCTTCAAACACCTCTGACGTCGATTCATGGCCGGGAGAGACCAATTCAGTCTCGGAGACCGAGCTGTTTCTTACACCTTTTATCCGCGTTTCGGCCATGTTTGAGAAACAATCCTCTCTGCTTGCCCTTGCGGCTGTTGTATTGGAGCTTAGCTCAGTGAATGCACAAGCCTGTGTCGACTTCGCTATTGCGCTTGCCGGAATCTGTAACTCTGACCTCAACGCTGCCGAGCGTCTGCACGCAGACATCGTTCAGGGCAGAGCCGTTCCTGGCTGTGCCAATGGTGGAAGTTTCACTGCTGTTTCCAAGTGTGTTGACCTCGGAGGTGCGACAAGCTTGGTCAGCGCCATTGTAATTAGTCGATGTCCGCCGAGTTGCGCTTTCAGTGCTGATATAATTCCGGGGATGTTGCAACGGTTGGCAAAGATTTCACTGGAACCATTCCTTTCTACTTCAAGTTGGCTCAGAGCACCATTTGTGCTGGGCCAGGAACCTCGGACGCTATTGGTACCAACCTTGGAGGCAGTTTCACTCGGCAACTCACGTATAAGCATGTACATATTCCCACGGTCACCTACATCACCCCAACCTTAATAATCATTGCTCGGGTCTTGCACACTGTCAATAAGTCGGCAATCAAACCGACTGTCCTGTGCGCAAAGCTCATGGCACCTTGTAGTATCAAACAGTTTTCGCGATGTCAGTTCTTGGACGACTGTGGAGCCACCAGGAGACACAACCACCGTCACGAACAGTGGGGTCTCTACAAGCGTCATTACGAAGCCAACTGTAGTCGTCACTTCTTGGTTACAGTTCGATGGCAGGACGGCCACAAAGGTCACTAAAAGCCATCAAACAATCAACTCGGCTTGTGTCAGCTTGCGCCTGGTCCAACTCCGGACGGCTGCAGCTGCGGCGCAGGGAGCTGGAGAAGCTCTACAAGCGTGCATAGCCGACGACTTACAGTGTTGTGTACTGCGACTCTACGCTCTCTCATGGCACTGCTGCTAACATCCACGGTGCACCTGTAGCCCCGTTCAGCCCTGGTTGATACCGTAACCCGCTCGGCGAACAACGTAAACTACTTGAAAGTGACGGCAAAGAACGCGACGATCTAGATCGGTGTAACACTAATTATTCACCGCACTGCAGTCATGGATGCACGCGTAGTTACCAGCCTGTTCACTGCGCCTCGCATCACGGAAACGGAAACCATTTGTTGACACGTTCACGACGACTGCCCACCCGCCAGGCAGTTCGTTCCGGAACGCGGAGATCGTTACTCCCATAGCGCGCTTGTCGGCTTGTATCAACACTGGTCTCACCCTCCTGTCGGCCGCCGGCTCGGGTGCCTCGGATTTCTTCTGCCGGAACCAGATGACCCTGCCGGCTCCTGGAATGACTACTCCTGGCTTCCGATCTTCGGCATCCCGGGCTCAACAGTGACTACTAGTGACTCTTCGGCTACGAAGCTGTCCGTCGCCGCGTCTGTAATGCCTGTGCCGGCCGCCCCTTCTTCAAGCGGTGCGAGAGCACGGCCAACTGCCACCAAGTCTCATGCCTCATCCCGCCCAATGCCAGCCCGAGCGGCACCTGCTACATGAGGTCGTCATCGGACGCCGCGCAGACGATCACCAACATCTGGGACGCCCGCAAGCTCACCGAAGCCACCTTTCAGCTACCAGTTGTCGGTATCCGCTCCAGAAGCGGACGCCAGCACAAGAAGATGGCCAAAACGAGATGGTGTATGATGATTGATTCTGCGTTAGTTGATTCTGGACTTTGGTTGCGTGCCTTCGGAGGGACGCAAGCGTCTCTGCCTGTTTCTCAATCTGGGTCTTCATGGCCATAAAAGTTGTCTGTTTCATGCGTTCGATGATTTTGGCTGTCTGAGCGATCTGCTGGAAGGTGACTCAGTGTACGAAATCTGGGTACCAAGTGAACGACCTCCGGCGCCGTCTCGTGCCCGGCGTCCAATAGGACTGTCTACACGGTGCCTGCCAGCGGCGGCAAGTTCTTCATCCTCTGCGGCTATAGTGGCAACGGCAACAAGATGGAGAGCAACCTTCATTGGGCCCAGACAAACGGCCCGCCCGAGGAATACATGTCCAACTGCGCCTCAATGGCCAGCCGAAAGTGGGCCACGCAGACTGAGAATGCGGGTTAGTTCATGGACTCGGTCGAGTTAAGATATGCGAGTGCGAATTTGAACGACTCCAGAAGTTCGCGAGCAGCGAGATCACGAGTAAGGAGAGGAGAGCGAAGAGGGAGGTGTCATGGATGAGGTGTGTGAAGAGGGAGGCAGAGGTGGGTCTGTGATTTTGGTGAGATTGCTCTTGGTTGAGGGGACCTGTGGCGTGCGGAGAAGCTCTGAAGGCGGATGCAGCTGGATAGACTCGCGTTGGGCGCTGCTTGCTTTTCAGTATGGTTGGAGAGTACAGACGTTGTCGCAATATGATCCCAGGAGCGGCTTTTCTGCAATTCACACCTATCACCTCACAAGCTAGGAGCATGAGTGGCATGCTGGAAAGCCTACGTCTGCTTCGAAGCCCTGGGTGTAAATACTCACATTGGGCTTACGATATTGAGGGCCAACAAGAGATCCTTATGGCTACGATGGATCGTTCTTCTGAGGATATCACCGGGTGTTTGCGCAGAGTTGAGGCTTATGCTGTGATACCCATGGAGTCCGACTTCCACACAATCATCCAGAGCATTGCTTCGCCGTTATTATTTCCTCACTCTCATCCCATTGATAGCCGCGATTTCGCCTTGGTTCCGTTGTGATACAAAGCTCAGGTACCACCACGGGACAAAGTGAAAGGTAAAGTTTCAAAGTTGAGGAATCCGTTTCAGTTGAATGCAGGTGATACTCAAAAAATAAAAAAAGAAGAAGAAAAGAAAAGAAAACAAGCTTGTGCTCCAACTCCGCAGACAGCCAAGCTATTTTTCCTATAACCATTTCACGCTTGCGACCATTTGAGGTAGAAAATAAACAATGATCTCCTTCACTACCATGTGTTTCGAACATTGTTGGGTCTAATTAGACTTACAGTAGTGGCCTGCCGAAGAAAATCCCGTATAATTGGTTTGCTTGGAAAACTCCAACGGTCTTAATGTTGTTTTTATTGCTCCCTCGTTCTTCTGGGAACCATTGTACATCAACAGCGCCCCTCCCGTATTTGAGGATAAACTTCTCAAACGTCAGCGTCAAACATCGAGGACTACTGGACTTCTATTCCGCCTTCCAAGAATCAAGAGAGCTCAAAATATTCTTTTCCCAAACTTTCCCAACGCCACCTGGAAGTCGGAACACTACCACCTTCACCTCAACCGCCCCTATGGGATACTGAGATCGCTGCACTCGCAGTACTTCCACCAACGGATTTACACTTCTTGCCAAAACTGCAGACACGCGCCTGATATGCCGGGTTGCTGCACGTGGTACTATTAAGTTTTCTGCCTTTTCCCCCGCTGAATACTGTTGCCTTTTCTTTTTCTGGCGTGTTCAGAGCAAAGTACTACGTGTATGGTGAACCTTTTTCTGGCCTATTGACCTTAGTCGTAGCGTACAATAAAAAGGAGAAGGGAAAATGGGGGAGTTTTTATCCGCCTAAACGTTTTGCCTTTGCTGTGACTCTCTTGCAGTGGACGCTTTATACTGCTGAGTGATTGTGATTCGAGCCATGGAAATATGCACCAGCTGTAAATCTTCATACTGCACCATTTTGTCCTGGAACGTCTCTCGTCTTGCGTGCGGGTGGCGAATGACCACAACAGGGTCGGACTCTTCGCAATGACATCATTCTGTTAATTTCATGTGTTGGTAACGCTTCTGTTGAGCTTTCAAACATTTGACCCAGGGTTTAGACGAAAGAGCGCTATCGGAGTTTATCAGAGTCCGTCATGGTTCATGCTATCATCCGAATCTGCCAAAGGCCCTCTCCTTTCCCCTAGCCTCGAACCTCAGTGCAACCTCCATCCCGATGATATTATCCGTTCCGGACCCCTTGGCAGCGGTCTTTGTCCTTTCTCGGGCGCTGGTGTCAGGCTCCAATGGGCCTTCCGACCCTTCCCAGTCGCCTACCAGTTCTAAGCCAGCCAACCAACTACCCGACTAGTTAGTCGCGGTACTGCCGATCTCTTTTGGAGCATTGCAGGCTGGTTGGTGCAATGGGAGTGGCACTCGACTGCCCGGTGGCAGCCGAGGTCTCACAGCTGGGGTCTTGATGGTGTATGTTGTCAGGACTACTTCATTTTAAGAACAGGCCTTTGGGTATTCGTGCTTGAGTACTTCAATAGACAAGAAGGGCCGCTCAGCAGCTCAACAAGCAGCGCTTGGATTCGATTCGCTCACAGAGAATGGAGGAAAAGCGCTTTTTTCATGAAATCAGATCTAAGCGAGCTCAATGCCGCAATGTCTTCCGACTTGCGAGCCGTCAACACAGGTCAGCGGGTACGGTGCCCGCCGAAGGACAGTGCTGATCCGACACAACCAACAATGTCCTCGGATGACTACTCAGCCTGCTATGAAGACTTTTGCGCACAAATATGCAAGACGTGGCATCCCTCTTCGATCGAGACGCAAGTTCATGCAACCCCGACTCATTCACACCTCCGCCAGCACCTCCCCCCTCTTATTCACCAACCTCAACGCACCCCTCCCCTCCTTCACCACCTTCGCCTCCCTCACCACGCCCTCCCCATCCCACCCAAAATCCACGACGGCCCCACCCCTCACCCTCAAGCCCCTCACACCGCCGCCGCCCCACTCCCCGGGCACCGCCGGCCCCAACACCACCGTCCTCATCCCATCAGCCGCACCACCCCCATCTGGCAGCCCCGCCACGACCGGCAAATCCACGACCAGCATGCCCAACACCGCGCCCGCGAACCCGAAGTTCGCGTCGATCTGAAACGGCGTCTCATGCGCGCTGTACATGCTCAGCGCGTTGGGCGCAAAATTGCGCGCCACGGCATACCGCAGCTCGTCGTACGCCTTCGCAGCATCGTCGAGGCGCGCCCAGCAGGCGGCGCGCCAGACCTTGGCCCAGCCGGCGTCGGCGTCGGGACCGGTGCCGTTGCCGCGGGAGAGGAGGGAGGTGGAGACGGCGGCGCGAATGGTGGCGTTTGTGTAGCCGGGGTGGAAGGGTTGGGGGGACGAGTTATTGGTGCTGTTAGAGGCGGGGGAGGAGGAGATGTTGCTGGAGGTATTGAAGGCGAAGGTCGCCGCTGTGCCGGCAATGCTGTAACCCGGGAACCAGCCGTACAGGTGTGAGAGGTGGCGATGCGTGTCGCCTTCGACGTCCCAGCCGGCGTCCTGTAGCTTCCACTCCGCTACACCGCCCCACGCGGTGAAGTGCAGGCCCGTGTCGAGGCGGGCGAGCGCGGCGGAGGCGTTGGCGAGGAAAGGGGCGTCCGTCTCGACGCCGCGCGCGCCGGCGTCGAGGACGTAGGCGAGCAGTTGGTGGAGCAGCTGCTGGTAGTGGGTGCAGGCGAAGGTGGTGAGGCCATGTTCGGGCGAGTTGCACGGGTTGACGACTAGGGTGCCGTCGGCGAAGCGGGCGTCGGGCTGGAGCTGCGAGAGCCAGAACTGCGCGACGCCCTTGATGAGCGGGTAGCCCTGCGCTGCGTACCAGGACTCGTCGCCCGAGTACTCGTAGTGGTCGTAGACGTGCTGCATCATCCACGCAGCGCTGGCGGGGTAGTTGGCCCAACCAGCGTCGCTCTTCATGCCGGTGTGCCCAAAGATGTTCATCTCGTTATGCGTGACCCATCCAGGTGCGCCATACAGTAGATGTGCTGTTTCGGTGCCTCGCGGGACCCAGGTGTCGGCCATGTAGTCCCACAGGCCGCCCTGCAGCTCGCCCAGGCCGGTCTGGTCCGCGTGCCAGTAGTTCATTTGAATGTTGATGTTTGCATGGTAATCGACGCTCCAGGCTCCGTATAGCGTCTGGCTCCACTTACCCTGCAGATTTGCAGGCAAGACGCCGGGTCGAGCTGACGTTATCAGCAAGTGGCGGCTGTAGTCGAATATCAGGTTTTCCACGAAGGGATCTCCGTAATCGGTCGAAGTGTTGTAACGCGCAATGGCTTCGGACGTTTCCAGACAGGCGGAGCCAAGTGTGTCAGGGAGATCTAAAACAAATGCTTGTGCCAGTCGCTGATAATCCTCGAGATGCCGGCTAAGCAAAGACTCGGCGTTCGATGCCGCTGCCACCACGGTGGCCTCGACTTCTGGGCCTGGATCTTCGCCCTTGAAGGAATAGTTGTTTTCAGCATTCCCTTTCTTCTGATCGTAATTCGTTCCAGCAGCAAGGATGACTACGATGTACGTGGAGTTCCTCCCTGACGGGACTAGTAGTGCGCCAGGTGTAGAGTTGCTGCAGACTGTCATGTTTGCATTGCTGCCGACCAGTCGTGCAATCGCATCGTATTTCATGCCCTCCGGCGGCCCAGCCTGGGTTAAACCGGTGAAACGAACGTATCCAGCTCCACACGTTGCATTCTGCGGGTCTGAAGCGGCTTGCTGATTCTCCAGTGAAATGGTTACGTCGGGAAGAACATCCGTAGAGTTCAGCGAGTAAACACAGACCTGATCTGGGAAAGAACAATATACACTCGTAGTGAAGGCACTCCCATCTCCCGATTGGAACGAAGTCGTGTGAATTCCAGTATTCAGATCCAAAGACCGATTGTACGAAGACACATCTGCGAGGCCATCAATACTCACGCTGAGATTGCCAAGGACCCGGTAGGAGCCATAGTTGTCATTGCTCCCAAGAAGTTCAGTGATATCTGTAAGGTTATTAGCACCCGCAGCACTTGTGGATACATGCCTCAGGCATCCAAGACTCCTTCCTTACTTCCAGTCCCATTCTCGAAGATCCACTCCCTATAGCCAGGCAAAAAGCGAAACTTTTCGTCCGTCGGATTGCCGCCGGTGTAGGTCTGCAACAATCGGCCCAATCAGTCACAGCCACACGGTTCCCCGCACGCAAACCAGAAGTTCTAGAAAAGTCGCTCGGAGTGACAAGCAAGGGAAAATGATTGAGCTTGAACCGTCCGCGCGGAAACATTCCCATCAGTAATGAAACCTGACGAACGGGGGCGATTGGCCGGAGGGAAGCCGTATTCCGCGAGACCACATCAAACCACTTACGCTAACTTCGAAGGGACCGCCTGACCACAGCGAATCGATGTTCAAGCTGACCTTCTCCGCGCCGGCGTCTCCAAAGGGCAAAGCTGTCCGAAAAGCATCGCAAATCAGTACAGGAAATGGGCAAAAGCTTCGGAGGATGATCGAGGTAACCGCGGCGCGCGCACGCGTGTGCCGGCCGGACATAGAGAAGTGAAAAAAGGACTCACCGCCAAGCTTCCCGTTCCCCACCGGATAGGCCTGGCGAATCACGTCTTCGAAGGTGGCTGGTGACGAGGCCCACAGGGCCTTCGCGTGGGCGGTGGTGGCGTGGGGCGGCAGCAGTAACGACAGCAATATGAGTAGCGTCAGTAGCAGCGGCGGCGGCGGCGACGGCGCGGCGCCACGAGGGCTGCTCATCGCAAAGACCATGGCCGACGAAGATCGCCCGCCCGCGCAAAGCGTATCACACGATGAAAGCGAAAAGAAGCAGCGACAGGGCCTATTGGCGACGTCGTTTCGCACGTTGATCCTTTGCGGAAGATGCCCACCCTATATACGTGTATAACTGTCGCGCGCGGTCCAAGGTAGCTGCCTCATTGAGCGGAGAAAGGAGGCGCCCACGAAGGCCCGTCCCTTGTTAAATTGAGCCGCTGCTGTCATGTACATACACGATAAATTGCATCCGGCCGTCGTGTTCGCTCGTTTCCCCTCACGCCCACCGGGAGATCATCGCCTCGCTTCGCTTTCGTTTATGGAGAGTGGACGAGGGCGAGGCGCGGCGCGGCGGCTGGGCGGATTAGCGCGGGAGGAAGTGCGGGTGGTGGAAGAGGACGGGGTCTTTTGCTCGATGCCAATCCGGCCGTCACTATGAGATGAAGCCATCAAACACTCGGAAGCAAACAGACTCACGGATGAAACGCGCCCCCTTCTCCCCAGGCGAGTTTCCCGCTTCCCTTATTCCCTCTCCCCAGTCCTTTCCTCTCCGACAAACTCACCGAGCCGTCACCCCCTCTCTCCCTCTCGCATTCAGCCGCAACCGCTCGCTTGGCTCGGTGTAGCGGCCGGTCGGCCCACCAGCCAGCCAAGAGAAACGGCCGGAGCCAAGTGGCGCCGCTCGATTCGAGACAGTTTATTTCTTTCCCTGCTCTTTCGACCGAAAAAAGCAATGACGCTACTGCATGCCTGCGTTTCTCAAATGCACCGTCGGCTGTTCGCCGTTAGAGCAGCAGAAAACCCCGCATGGGAAACCCACGCGTGCGCTTGAGACAGGGACATAGAAATCAGAATAAGGATTTCCGCAGCAGCAAGCGAGGAAAATCTCCACGAATGAGAAGCCGGAGAAAGAGCGTCACCGTGCAGAGAGCTTGCCAGGACGTCATGTGTATGTGTGCAGCAGACGAACAGTCCCCGTTTCCGGCAGATTGCTCGCCCGAGGCGCGGTGTCGATCCGGCGGGCCGCGTGTGAAAGAGCGAAGAAAACCTGCGAGGGGTGGTGCCGGCCGGGACAAGGAGTTGTTGGTGTGCAGGGAAGCCCTACCTGAACTCATTATCCACGCGCCCTCCGATCCGTATCCTTGGGCCCAGAACACCCCGGTTTCTTGCTCATCCCCATCATGCAGCGTAAATCCCGACGATCGGGTCCGGCGCTTCTTCGTCAGCAGCAGCGACAGCCGTTAACCTGGTCTGCGGGACCGTCGCTGTGATTATGGCGTCTCCACAATGGAAATATGAAGAGAAAGCGACAACATGCAAAACCGACTACGTCTAACGCCCACCCAATCATTCCTTCCCGCAATGGCGACTTTCAATGGTCTGTCAAGCTTTAGCGCCCGCCAGCCTTTTCATCCCCATCCAATCGCGCCGTCCCCGGCATCTTCCGTGTCAGAAAAAGGCAAAACGATCCAGCGCTCCCGTGATAAGATTGGGTTCAGCAATGACCCATTTAGAATTTTGCTTTCTTTGTACTTCAATGCGATGCTAAATGCCTCAATCCAGTGGGAGAGCTACTCCAACAGCGTGAATGGAGGAATGGGGAAGAGAAGAAGGATGTAAGAAAAGTCCATGTGGGCATCCCACCACCGAAAACCCGTCTATACTGAGACCTCCGCAGTCTTGCAAGTGATGAGTATACATCGGTATCAAACCCCCATAAGAAAAGTTGCTGCAAGAGCAATGAGGAAAAGGAAGAAGATGAAGAAGAATAAGAGCAATATAGCCACCCGAAAATGCATCAACACGAATAAAAAAAATGCTGTACTAAAATACTGTCGGAGATTTTCACGACAGATAAGAGAGGAAGAAGGAGAGAATAAAGGTACAAAAGGCCCGTGGGAATAGCAACGGAAAAAGCACAATCCAGAACCTTAGCGGCCTTTCGCTCACCAAAACTTTTGCGCCGTGAATCCGATATGGTAAATAATGCGGAAGCCGTAGCCCCGATCCGCCTTATGCAAATCAAATAGCCTCCCCCCGCTAAAAGCCATAATGTTAGGAAACTGACAGGATACCGCGGACTCTTCGGTCACTGTGTGCCATTTGGTCCAGTCTGCTGGCCAATGTCGAACACCATGAGTGGCCATAACTGGGCCTGTGAGTGTGCAGTCTGTGCCATTGCTGCCGCGCTGACTCCAGGATGTGGTGAGTGCAAGCCGTTGACCGCTACGCTGTGCATGTCTGTCATGACGCCAGAAGTATCTTCAGGCCCGCTTGAGATCGTGCTATCGCGTCCACCCGTGTGTCCCAAGGCCATGAGCGTTGAGGCGTGGTGGTAGTCCTGCGGTCCCAGATTCGACATCATCCACTGGCGCCAGGCATCGCTTTGATTTTGAATTTGGCCGTAGGAGTTGTGATTGTTCGGAGGATAAGTGAAAGCTGCGCTGGAATCTTGCGTTGCTGCCGCTGAAGCTGCCGCTGCCACATGTGCGGCATTCATGTCGGAAACCGGAACGCTATATTGGGCCTGGTCGTATCCAGTCGTGCCATTCTGATAAGTAGGCATTCCCGTTTGACCCCGGTCTGGATAAGAGTATTGTGTAGGGATTGTAGGGTATGCGTTTGAGGTCTGAGCCACCGACGCATCATCGGCGGGAATGTACCCGCCGGTTGACGGTTTATGTACGTTTGCATGCCCGTTCACCGTGTGACTGTATGTCGACGTGTATGCGTTGGAGTTCGCGTATGGGGTTGATTGAGTGGGTTCCTGGCGAGGCGAAGTATCTGGTTCTGTTTTCAGAACGCTCGCTACAGCCGAGGCTGCCGTTGCCGTCTTTTTGGCCAGGTGATGGCTGATGTTCGACAGAGTGTGGTCGATTATGGATCTGCAGGCTTTCTCGAGCCTCTTTCCCGATCCTGTTTTACAGTTAGCTGAGAAAAAGTGTAGGAGCTCACAGAGGCTCACCAAGAATCGTGCCACATTCATCCATGATCATGCACCACATGTCCATCTCGCCCTTCAATTTGACCATATCCGACTGTGTTATTTCGTCCTTGCGATGAGAGTAGACAAAGAGCGTCGTCAGCATAGCTGCCAGACATGCTGTGCAGTTGACCCAAGTGGCGTCTAAACACTTGTACTTTCTTATTTCGTCAAGGCAACGAACCATCTTCGACGTCCCCGCAAGACAGATCGACATGTTCGAGTTGATGAGTTCCGGATCCCGCGAACGACACATGGCCGGGTGGTGAAGCATAAGGGTCAGCTCATGGTCCCAGAATTGAACGTAAAGAGAAAAGATATAGTTCTCGGAATCGGATCGAGAGCCTTCGCGAAGCTCGACGGGGATTTGTTCTCTCCATTTGCGGTGCTCATCCTCTAATCTTCGAAGATGTTGCGTGTAATAGTCCGAATTCTGTCTCACCGCATGGATGGTGCTGTACATCTCAGAATGGATGGTGGTGATGCGGACCACCTGAAGACCGACATGGAAAGAGCACTTGCGAAATTCAGTCAAGTTTGTTTCCGACGGAAGATAGTCGTGGATCGCCTCGGGGAATTCAACATCGATATCTTCCATCCGGAGTGGCATGGGACGCCCAAGTCTTCCGCAAAGAGCGACATACACGCCGTGAAGTACCCAGAAGACACGCTTTCGCGTTTCGATTTCAATAGGATCCCGCTTCGGCCCAAGATCTGTCCAGGCCTTGGCGGATCGGTGCAGACCGAGCTCGACGGATATCATGAATGTTATGGACGACATTAACCAAGCAGCGCCAGGCTTAGGGAAGTTCCGAAGATGGAGACACATCATTGTCAAAGCTTGGACATCGGCAATGGTGTGGCTGTTGACCAGAGTATAGAAGAAGCTCAGAGCATAGCGGTAGTGAGCATGGGCTTGCTTCAGGGACTCGGCATTACCGTTACGAGCCGAAAACTGATACTTGATAAAGGCGAGGACCATTTGCACTTGTACTTCTTCGGCGGGAGTCGGCTGGTAGTTGGGGTCGCTGTATATCCGTGACAACTAACCAAATGTAAGCACACAGTAACCCACGGAGCATGGTGAATCCTACCAGATCGAAGAATTGCGGCTTGTACAAGACTGGGGCGTACGGATGCAACCCGCGAAAGTACCAAGTGGCGTATGTGGCGCACTCGCTATAACTCGCCGGGAGTTCCTCTTTTTTCGGCCTCGGGGAGTCTGGGGCATTGAACGCAACCGAAAGAAAATGCTGGTAAGAGACAGGGTTGGTCGAATCCTCGACATCGTCGGGAACAAAGTCGTTCAGGTCAATCTCCATGCCATAGAAAGACAGGGACGTTCCCTTGATCGGACTGAGGACCGAGTTTGCAGAAGACACGCCAAGGTAATTGTCACCATGGAGGCCGGTGCGGAAGGTGGGCAGGTTGGGGCCGCGGAACGAGATGCCTTCAGTATCGCGTGGTGCGCCGCTCGTGTCGGGTACATGGGGGTAGTTGGAAACGGACAGGGGGGCGCGCGAGGGTGCGGGCGGTGTCGCACCCCACGTCTGGCTCTCGTGAGGGAGCGCGCCATTCTGCCAGGCGGGCGGCGGCTGAGTAGGGGCAGGACTCGGGGTGAAGCTTGGAGGTGGTTGGGTGTTGGCGGGCACGCGCGGCTCAACACCAATCTCCTTGAGTTGCTGCTGCAGGGCGTACAGGGCGCCCTTGAGCTGGTTGTTCTCGTACTCAAGGGCTTCGGTGTGGCCGCGGGTGGTGGCGCGGCCAGTGATGCGGTCGGTGGTCTTGCACTCGGTGTTGTTCTGCACGCAGGGCGAGCAGCCGCCGGGGCGGCCATCGCAGCGGATCTTGCGAACCTGTGGTGTGGTTGAGAGTTAACGCTCGCGCTGTGCAACGCTCGGGGGTGTTGCACGCACCTTGCAGCGGTCGCATGCCTGGCCGGTGCGGGTCGAGGCCGACAGCTTTTTCTTGACGCTGTTGCTGAAGTCGTCGGCGGACTGGTGCTCGGTCTTGGGGTGCTTGGGAGTGCTGCCCGGCGTTGCGCCCGAGGGCGGCGGCCGCTTCGCAGGCATCATATGCGCGCGGGCGTCAGGCAGTTCCAGCGCAGTGGTGGAAGGTGGAAGATGCCGTATCCGAGTGGAAGATGCCGCCCGGCCGGGCTGGGGGAGTTTGCGCCTTTAAGCAGCGGCAGGCGTCCTCCTGGGCTTGGGCTGGCGCGACAGGAGAGGATTGCGCCCGCTTGCGGTCCGCCTGGTGCGCGTCGGGGAGGGAAGAGGGCGTCCTGGCTCTCGCTCGGTCAGTCTATGCTCCTTAACGACAAGGCGCTATTCTCGTCGGCCGTCACGTGAGAGCGATCGGCAGCGTGCAGCAACTGCGACTGTGCTTGTCGGAGAGAGGCAGCGCGAGGAGGCTGGCAGGGCGAGGACGTGCTGGCCAGTGCCTGGCGAGGGGCGCTCTTCTTGTCGTGTCGCCAGACGCCATGCCGCCCCCAGGCCTCGATAAGCCGCGCGACAGGTACCGTGGGAACAGCGATCGCCGCCGCCGCGCCATCCACGCTGCTTTGCTGCTTTTGACAGCTGCCCAGCGCGTGCTACCACCGCCCGCCGCTCGTAACGTCTCCTGGCAAACCGCCCCGCACGTCCGCACCTCCCTGTCTGCCTGCCTTCACCGACTCCCTCCAGCATGCCCGCCGTCCAGACCATCGTGCTGCCACACCTGTCCCACGCCCCGGTGCACCTCGCCCTGTTCAGGGACGTCAAGAATGCTGCCTTCCTGCGTCGTCAGCTGCTTGACGGCAACCAAGCCTTTGAGTACGCCTTCCTCGACGCCACTGCGGTATGCCATCACCTCGCCCCCCTCCGAGCTCGCGAAAAAAAAAAAAACATCCCCGTCCGCACCGTCATTTTTTGTTTCGTCCGTGCCCATGCCCATCACGTGTCGCTGACACACCTGTGCGCACTCCCCAGTTACTCTCAACTACCCATGTCTTGGCCGCCGTCTTCAGGGCGCTCAACGACCACCTCAATGCCCGCCTGAAGAGCCGTAACCTGCACTCCGAGATCGTCTTCTCGCTGAGCCCGAACAACAACGTAAGCCTTAGTCAGTCTGATATTATAGCATGCACAGCCCCCTATGCTATCGATGTGTCGTCCGTGTAACCAGTCCCGAATTTAACAAAATATATTCCGGTACCACAGATCGCGGACTCTTTCCGCCGATTCGGCGTCCAGGATACGACTACCTCCCTGCTCGCGGTTAAAGTCTCCACCGAAACTGCTCCCACCTCCGCTGAGCAAGTCGAATCCCACCTGTCTGAATCTGTAGAGGGGACGGCAATTGCCTTCACTGATGAGAACCTGGCTGAATTCACTGATTTGGCTCGCATCCGCAAGATCTACAAGCTTGATGCAGCCCTGCCCAGTCAGAAGGGCAAGAATCCACCCAAGAACAAGAGGCAAACCAACGGAGTCGCCCAAATGAGTGGGACTACCTCCGAGGGAGCAGCGCCAAGGGACGACAAGATAGAGATGGAAGCTTGCATCTTGGGGATCATGGCCCTTAAGGGATCTTAAAATAGAATATTGCAAAATTGGGTTTCGTTATGCGGGATACACCTGGCGCGGGGCACGAGTACGACTATTCGACACCGGTTTGATAGGCGTTGTCGGCAACTGCGCGTAAAATGATGTAATGACGGATATGCTGGATAGGCTACCGACAAAGTTGCCCAAAACGTGCATGATAGTTGAAATATTGGTCTGGATATGAATGGGATTCGCTCCTCTGGACATTCATATCCGGATAAATGCTCCGACTTCCCGCGAGAAGTCAATGCGTGGCCCTTGTAGTAGCGAGACCTCGTGTAGATCCCGAAATGGGAGAAAGTGGGCTGGCAACAACGGACGTGTCTTCTTGCTGGAAGAAAATGCTTTACTACTACATTCTACTCCTGAACCCTGTCCTCGGCAGAATAAAGCTGCTCTCCACAACCACCCCAACACCATCCGTGAATGTACAATTGAGTAAATTGTGATTGGTAATAGTTCGCTATTTACCGGTACTCGGGGCGCACGAAGTCGGCCAAGGTCTTAGGCTCACCCTCATAGTTGTGGGCACCGTCGTGGTCGGCGCCGTCTGATTGATGTCAGTATCTCGAGGTCGTTACCAAGTATTCTCGGGGACGTACGGTGGTGGTCGTGGTGATGACCGTCGTCAGCCGGGCCAACGTATTCCATCTTCAGGACGTTGCCGCACTCGGGACAGCGCTCAATCGGGCGATCACGGGACATCTGGTATGTATTAGTCCTGTCACTTCTCCTGTTGGTAATATTGGATCCGCATACGGTAAGCCACTTGACCACGTGGGAGTCAGCGGGAACACCAGTGCAACCGGCGTACTGCTCATCGCCGAAAGACCTGACAATGATCGGGTTGTCGAGAGTACCTGCAGCCAGCATCGTCAGCCGGCCATTGGTCCAATTGCGATGCCTGGTGATGTGACGATATCCTCAATGTTTGGCGGGGTCGTGGTCGTACCCTTGCGGGAAGAGTCCAAAGGCTTCATGTCGAAAACGTCAACACCCTGGATCTTGCCGAGAATCTCCAGACGCTCGAGACCGGTGGCCTGCTCGATATCGGTGGGGACGGTACCGGGAGCGGCACCCGGGGGAAGAAGGTCGGCCTCGGTCTCGATCTCTGTGTGCGGCGTGGAGCGCGAATTAGCCTGGGCGCGCTGCGACATGACATTGCGCACGGAACAACCAACCCTCGAACTTCTTCATCCTCTTGTCGCCCTGGGTAGCATCGCCTGGATGGAGATTATCAGCAATTGCGGCCTGGCGGGCGGTCCAGCGACCTTGGTAGCAGGGAGCTTACGGCGGACGATCGAAGAGGTGAAGGAGCGGGCGACGGCGGGGCGGATGACGGCGCGCCGGGCAACGGCAAATGCGGAGCGCTGGAGGAACATGGTGACGCTGCAATTGGCGCGGAGTGGAGAGGATGGGGTAGGCTTGTGGGTGTACGGAAGCTCGTTGTCGTCGTGAGAGAATGTCGAATGATCCCGAGCCGGCAAAAAGTCGGCTGAATCCGCGCTTCCTCTGCGCCGTGACGCTGCGGCACATGAGGCCCAAACACATTGCGACAATTTCCAAGCACCCTCAACTCCGTCGCCTCCCTGACTCTTTACAGCCGCTGCCTTGCTGATTACCTGCGGGATGAATGTTTCTTGTCCTAGCTTGTATCTACGACAGGTCCAACAAATACTTCCGCACTATTGAATTTGAATTGGCTCCTTTCATCCCACTCTACACAATCGCCTTCTTTCTCAGTGCCGCTATTTTCTCCTTAGGATACCTGTTTTCTACCAGGATTTCATCAGTATGCTCCCCCAAATATGGTGCCCTTTTGCGGATTCTTCCAGGCGTGTCGCCGAACTTGACCGGGATCCCGATCACTTTGACCTCTCCGGCCGATACCTCTTCGCAAGGTACAGATTCGACCATGTTCCGGGCTTGGATTTGAGGATGATTGAATGCTCTCTCAATAGTATTTACGGGACCATGGGCAAGCCCACTCCCTTCAATACCTTCATCCATTCGTCAAGCGTCTTATTCTTGAGTACCCTCTCCACAACTTCATCGATGGTCTTGCGATGCTCCACTCGCTTCGAATTGGTCTCGAATCTACGATCTTCCAACAGATCAGGTCTTCCTAGCCTCTGGGCGAGGACTTTGAATTGCCTGTCATTATTTGCACCGACCGCAAGGTAACCATCTTTGGTTTGGAAGGTGTTGTATGGCGCAATACTTGGATGCGCATTGCCGTTGCGCTTACCTTCAAGGCCCAAGTTCAACCAGTTGGCTCCGATGTTAATAAGAAGCGAAATTTGCGTCTCGAACAGAGAGGCGTCGAGCTTTTGGCCTTTGCCGGTTTGGTTGCGAGTTTGTAAAGCGGCCAGAATCGCACCATGGAGGTAAAGGCCGGTACACATATCAACCATTCCCAATCCCGGTCTTACTGGCGGCGAGTCTGGTTGGCCCGTAATGTGCATGAGCCCAGCTTCTGCCGCAGCTATTGCATCGTAACCCGCGCGCCTTTGATATGGCCCAGAGGGACCATAGCCTGATCTGTTATCAGTTTGCTTACTTTGACAGTTTTGTTTGGCTCTTACCAGATACAGATGCGTATATTATGGCAGGGTTCGTCTTCGACACTGTGTTATAACCAATTCCAAGCTCTTCGACCTTTCCGGGCACGAAGTTCTCGATCCTGACGCATCCATAGGTGTCAGTATGCGCCGTACAGCTTTCGTCGTTTTTGAACTCACAAAACATCCGATGTCTTCGCCAGCTCCAGGAGAATCTCCCGACCTTCCGCTTTTTTAAGGTCCAAAGTGATAGAGCGCTTGTTGCGATTTACTGAATTGAAGTAGAAAGACATTGGCCCTTCAGTCTTCCACTTTCCGGCTTCACCACCAACGGTCCATTGTCTGGTGTCATCCTGCCCAAGCGGAGGCTTAGCTTTATTTCATCAGATAATCAGGAGGACTGACTCCAGTGACCCTCTGCTCAACTTTGATCACATCAGCGCCATAGTCGGCTAATATCTGCGTGCAAAAAGGCGCCTTGCCAAATTAGCAGCCCTGCCGACATTCTGAAATGGAAAACTCACAGCCAGTACACGCGACAGATCCAAGACCTTCAGCCCACTCAGAGCACCAGCCTTGTTCACCTGGTCCACAGTGGTTGAGGAAGATCTCACGGAGCCACGAAATGGGGGCTGCAACTCCTGTGTGAGGAGCTTGAGCCTCCGAGTTGCCGAACGTCGTAACATCCTTCTGCCTCGAGAATTCCGGAACCTGGTATTATGAAGTCTTCCAATGGATTCCCTAGCCCAAGGCATCGAGATGTTCAAATAAGACGAAGTGGAATGTCCATACCAAGTTTACCCGAGAGCAATTGCGGGGTTCCCCGCGTCATAAACGGCGTCTTATACGCGGCGCCGTGAAGCCTTCCCGAGGATGCTAAACAGCACTGGATCTTCATCTCGAATATCACAACACTCGCTGTCTGTTATTGTTTAAGAAAGGGCTATTTTAACCAGGTTTGTTGCATAATTTGCAATAACATGAGCACCTACAGATATCTCCGGGCCCCATTTCAAGCTAGCTGCTTTGGACACCAAGTAGCTCACCAGCCGCGGTTACCGAGGTTTCTGAGAGCCACGAGCAGAAGACCGCAAATGGTCCCGCCGTATGCTATTTTCTACGCTCAGAATCAAAAATACTCAAGTGCAAGAGCTGCGGAATATCTTCCGGATCTACCCGATCTAACAGATTCTCAACGTACTGTCCGGCAGGCCATCTCCAAGATCTGTGCCAGGTTCCCCGACGAATACTGGTTGGAGTGTGACAATAAAAAGCTTTGGCCCGATGAATTCACAACTGCCATTGCCAAAGATGGCTGGCTCGGCATATGCATTCCGTCGGAGTATGGTGGATCTGACATGGGTCTCACAGAAGCTGTTACCATGATGCAAACAATATCGGAATCAGGAGGTGGCTTCTCTGCGACGAGCAGCATACATATGAATATTTTCGGGCTGTCGCCAGTCGTTAAATATGGAACAGAAGAGCAGAAGAGACGTTTCTTGCCCCCTTTGATTGAAGGCAAGGATACAGGTACGCTGTCTTTGCCTTGGGTCACCCCTCCATAATCAAACGGTAAAACCGACCCCTTAACAGCATGCTTCGCCGTCACCGAACCCAACACCGGCCTTGATACCCTCATACTCCAGTCCACCGCTACACTCCACCCCACCGACCCCTCCACCTACGTCCTCAATGGAAGTAAGACCTGGACATCAACCGCCAAACGCGCCACCAAAATCCTCATCCTCGTCCGCACCACCCCCCTAAAAGCGGTGTCCAAGCCCTCGCGCAGCCTCTCCCTCTTCTACACCCCGCTCGAACGCGCCTCCATCTCTGTCGCTGAGATCCCCAAAATGGGCCGCGCCGCCGTCGACACCAATACACTGCACTTCGCCGACTGGCGCGTCCCCGCCAGTGACCGCATTGGCGACGAAGGAGCCGGGTAACTCCAACATTCCCCATCTTCCCCCCTCCCCCCAAATCCGCCCCCTAACTTACATGAAGAACCATCACAACCACAGCTTCAAGCACATCCTCCGCGGCATGAACGCCGAACGCATCCTCCTCGCCGGCGAAGCCCTTGGTTTAGGCTTCGCCGCGCTACGACGTGCATGCCGCTACGCGCGCGACCGCGTCGTGTTCGGGCGGGCCATCGGCGCGAACCAAGGCATCCAGCACCCGCTGGCGGCGTCGTGGTGCGAGCTGGAGGCGACGCGGCTGATGGTGAACGAGGCGGCGCGGATGTACGATGACGACGAGACGAGGAGCGAGACAACGATCGGCGAGTACGCGAACGCGGTCAAATACCTGGCCGGCGAGGCGGCGTTCCGGGCGTGCGAGCGGGCGGTCATGGCGCATGGCGGGATGGGGTATGCGCGCGAGTACCACGTCGAGCGGTATTTGAGGGAGTGTCTGATTCCGAGGATTGCGCCGGTGAGTAGGGAGATGTGTTTGAATTATATCGGGCAGAGGGTGCTGGGGCTGCCGAAGTCGTATTGAGCAATTGTTTTGTATTCAGGGCCTATCATTCGGGTTGATTCTGCCTATTATAGTTGCTGTACACCATCGGACGTCGACTAACAGATTTACTGAACGGGCGGATAAGAGAATGACTGGTGCTTCAAGTCAGCGAACAATACGATCAGAGGGTTGAAACAGTTCTCTGGATATCATTTTTGGTAGAGATGGATGAAAGTGTCAGCTGGATAACTGCTTTAACTCCGTACAAGTAATTGGAATTCTTTCTCCCAGCAGCAAGATATGCGATATATGTGATTAACTGAGGAAAGAGGTGGGATCTCCGACAGCGCATGTGACATCATAGAACAGCTTGTTCACTCAATGAAAAACAGGCGATGCCTAAGCCACTTGCATTTCTGCATTGCTCGAAGCAATAGGTATCTAAAAGAATGTGGCTATTCTTGGTTCTGCTCCATGCAATACAACAGAATGAACGCCGCACGACACAGAAAATTTCCCATCCAAGACCCCGTGATAACTCCGAAAAAGACTTTTCACTTTTTAGAACTGCTCGTTACGCTTAAGAGTACAGCTTCTTGTCGAAACTGTGCAGACCGTGAACGTTGCCCTCGGCCTGAGCGCTGGCAGTACGGAGCTCGAAGCGAACCTTGCCCTCCTCAACACTCTGGTGGAGCTCGGTCAAGCTCTTGATACCCATGTCCTGGAGAGAGTGTTGCACACCTGCCTGAAGGTAGGGCAGAAATTTGGTGATGGAACCGCGGTCAAGGACGGAGCCGGAAACACCCTGAGCAACCAAGACGCGGTCACCCTCAGAAAAGTAGCGAGCAGTACCGGCGTTGCTGGCCTTGGCGTCCGTGCTGCCAGCACCGGCCTTCTTGTCCTCCATGGCGTCGATCGAGCCCATTCCGCGGTAGGCCTTGACAAGCTGACCCTCACGGCTGACGAAGTACTGACCAGGCGACTCGGTAGTACCGGCGAGGAGACCACCCATCATGACAGTAGTAGCACCCATAGCAAGACCCTTGACAATGTGACCAACGTTCTGGATACCTCCGTCGGCAATGCAAGGAACACCGAAGCGAGCAGCAAAACGGGTGACGTTGTAGACGGAAGTGGCCTGGGGACGACCGACAGCCATGACCTCCTGGGTGATGCAGGCACTGCCACTACCCATACCAATACGAAGACCATCAACACCAGCAGCAATGAGAGCAGCGGCCTGGTCACGGGTAACGACATTGCCACCAATGACGTCCAAACCAGGGTATGTCTCCTTGATGTACTTGATCATCTCGATCTGGTACATCGAATTGCCCTGAGAGCTGTCGAGGATGACGATGTCAAGACCAGCCTCAACCAGCTTCTGAAGACGAATCTTGTCCTCAGGGCGGGTGCCAATAGCGGCGGCGGAGATAAGCTGTTTGGAGTCGGGAAGCTTGGAGGCGAGAGGGAAGTTCAGGTTCTTCATCAAGTCGGAACGAGACAGAAGCGCAACCAGATTGCCCGCCTCATCGACGATGGGAAGCTTGCCCTTCCTGGAGCTGCGGAGAAGCTCGTTGGCCTCCTCGAGCGAGATACCAGTCTTGGCAGTGACAAGGTCGGTGGTCATGACCTCGGTAACGGGGAGGTCGTGGTTTCTCTCGAATTGGATGTCACGAGGAGTGATGATACCAATAAGCTTGGAGCGAAGAGTACCGGCCTCTGCATATGCAATTAGCAAGCGTAATTACAGCAGAGAAGTATGTAAACGCAGTAGTTTTCTTTTTTTTTCAGAAATTATTTTTCTCCCCACACAACGGAATCGTGCTGCGGTTGAACGAAAGTTATATGAAATAGTTTAAACATCACGAAAATTTGGGCTATGAGAACGGCGGAGAAAAAGGAACATACCGGTGACGGGGAAACCACCAAAACCACACTTCTCCCTGAGTGCCTTGGCCTCACCAACAGTCATCTTGGGGGAGATGACAACGGGATCAAGGATGAAACCGTTCTCGTAGCGCTTGACCTTGCGGACCATCTCGGCCTGGTCATCCATGGAGCAGTTGTGGTGGATGACACCGAGACCTCCAAGCAGAGCCATGTGGATGGCCATGTTGTGCTCGGTGACAGTGTCCATGGGGGACGAGAGGAAAGGGGTCTTAAGGGTGATGCGCTTGGTGACAGGAGTATCGAGGTTCACGTCCGAAGCGGGGAAGCCTTTGGAGAAAAAAAGTCAGTCGCGGCCACAAGAGCATTCTTCGCTAAGATCAAGCGTACCAATGTAGCCGGGGAGGACCAGGAAATCGTTGTAAGTAAGACCGCCGTTCTTCTTGGAGTCAATGAGGGTGTGAACGTCGATGCCATCGTATTCGGCATAATCGTTCTTGAGGACCTCCAGAGCAGTGGTGTGGTCGAGCACCTGGGCAGGCGCAGTACCGTTGACGGCGGGCATGTCGAGAGAAGAGTGTTTGACGGAGGTTTAATAAAGTAGAAATTGGGTATCAGATAGAAGTAGAAACGGACGACAGCTGGCGCAAGAAGCGTAACAATACTCAAGGTCAGGCTGACGCCGGGGAGTTTTCCCAAGAAGAAAACTTTTGGGAGGAGCGCGCAGCGCGAGAAATTTGAGGGCGGCGGCGACAGTCCGGAGGCTCGGCGCTACCGTCCCGCAGCGCTATCGATAAGACACGGGGGACCTTGCAGAGCGAGGCCCAACCAATCAGAGTTGAGCACGAACGCTCCGACTACGGCTTTGCGACATGCTGCAGGCGCCTCTCACTCTCTTTCATCCATCTCGTCTGCGCGCGGACGTTCTCCAGAGGTAGAGGGACAAGAGCCACTCCACAGAACTTGAAGGGGCGTTGTGGGCAGCGAGCGCGAATAAGAAAGCGCTGCGACCCGACGGGTGTGCGCTAGAGAGGGACGCGCTCACGCGTTGCCGTCATAATGCTGTCCACCCTCACCGCTCACCGCAACAAGCCCGTCGATCCCCCGGTGCGAGCTCTGAGCGTCAGGCAGCGTCCTGTGCGCGATGGACAGCGAAGCCCATCCAATATAGCGGTGGCGACCCTGTTCTTTCGCCGCGAAAACGCAGCTGCGAGGACGAGTTCGCAGGGCACGGGAGCAGCGGGGATAAGGTGTTGCACGACAGCGCTTAGTGGGTGTCGGTCGCCCGGCTGGTTGCCCGCTTGACCGCGCGCGCACGGGCCACACGTAAACACACCAGCTGCCCGCCAAACAACCTGCTTTTGTCACTACTTCTTTTTGCGCGCCCAACTCCTAATCCCATCCTCACGATACCCTCGACCCCCAGAGGTGCTCCTCCCTGCTTCGACACACTGCTACCCTCGCAACGTCTCAGCTGCGAGCACCCAGATACAGGCGCCTGCGCTGCCGCCTCACACCACCCAGGCCGCCGCCGCCAGCAGCCTTCTACTTCATCGAGGCCGCTTTCGGGCCCAGCAGTTGTGCGACGCGCACCTCTGATGATCACGACTTACGACTGAAACGAGCGCCATGTCCTACTCATCCTACTCTCCGTCGCGCGCACGCTCTACTCTGTCACATCAGACCGGCGCTCCAAGTCCACTGCGCCACACATCTACCGCCTCGAATGGCTCCTCCAGCCATTCTTCCGGTGATGCCCCCAGCCGTACAAGCACCGTTTCTTCAACTACCAGTGGTGTGACCGATTTCCGCAGCGTCTTGAAGAGCCATAAGCGCGGCGTCAGCGAAAGCACCGTCTCCACGTCTACCGAGGATCCATTCGAGCGCAATGCTGCCGGTACCTACCTATCAATGCGCTCCAAGCTACGGCCACTACCGCAGGCTCCTGTCAGTCCACCCTCGTCGCCAGACAAGGCTGATCCTCCGACCCACACCCGGTCTAAGAGCTATGCACCGGCTAGCTCTTCTCCTACTCTAGACACAACCCCACCACGCAGACAGACTCGCTCCCCGGCCTTGCTACCACCGGTCTCTCCGCCTCAGCAGGAGACGACCCCTCCGCGCTTACACGCCAGATCGCAAAGCCTGGACCCTTACAATGCCCCCCAACTTAACGGATCGAATTCTCCAACCGGCGGCACGGATGGATCCGTATCCCCTACAAAACAGTACTCTCTGGCTTTGTCAAGGTCAGATTCGGTCCGAGCGCCTGCGCGAGAGCGCCCCAAGTCCGTCCATTTTGCGCCTCAGCTGGAAGAGCCAGATCTTAAGACCTTGGAGAAGTCATCCACGGCGCAGTTGAGGACCCTGTCAAAATTTGGAGTCAACCCCGATGACGAGTTCACAATCAAGTCTCCCGAGGAGGAGGTTGTTGGTATGCAAGGGCGGCGTAGGCTGCGACGGGGCATGTCAACCCGTGGCAAAAAGGTGCAATCTGGCTGGGCTATGAGGACATGGATGGACCAGCAAAGACAGTTCCTACAGGCTTACGAATATCTATGTCACATTGGTGAAGCAAAAGAGTGGATCGAGGATATCATAGAAAAGCCTATACCCCCGATTGTCCAGCTTGAGGAAGCCTTGCGCGATGGCGTTACATTGGCAGAAATTGTCCAGGCCCTGAATCCTGAGAAGCCGCTGAGAATCTTCCGGCACCCAAAGCTACAGTTCCGACATTCAGACAACATCGCACTGTTCTTCAGGCTTTTGCAAGACGTGGAACTTCCAGAATTATTCCGCTTCGAACTTGTGGACTTATACGAAAAAAAGAACATTCCCAAGGTCATCTACTGCATCCATGCGCTATCTTGGCTTCTTTACCGGAAGGGAATTGTCGATTTTCGTATTGGCAACCTCGTCGGTCAGCTGGAATTCGAGCATCATGAACTCGAGGAGATGCAGAAGGGTCTCGACAAATCCGGTGTTAGCATGCCGAACTTCTCCGGTATGAGCGCCAACTTTGGCGAACCAGAACCCGAGCCGGAACCAGAGGAAACCGAAGAAGAGCGTATCCAAAGAGAACTTGCCGAAAACGAGGCCACAATTGTTGATCTGCAGGCCCAGATCAGGGGCGCCTTGGAGCGTATCCGACTTGGAGATATCATGCAGGTCCTTTGGGATAACGAAGACTGGCTTGTTGATCTGCAAGCTCGAATTAGAGGAAACTTCTCCCGCCAGATTGCCGAGTACAAAATGGAGACGCGGAGGTCCGCCATCAATCTGCAGAGTGCATGCCGGGGGTTCCTTGTACGGTCACGTCTGCAGAGCAAAGAGCAATACTGGCGAGACAACCAAAAAGAAGTCATCATTCTGCAAAGCCTTGTGCGTGCAAGAAAAGCACGTGCAGAAGTGCAACACATCAAGACCCAAACCCAAAGACACGAATCCGGCATAAGGTCGTTCCAGGCTGCCATCCGAGGTGCTCTGACGCGGCGAAATGTTGGAGATCAATATGAAGCGGTCCAGGAAAGTTCTGTCGGCGTAAAGGGCCTACAAGCTGCATTTCGAGGAGCTCTCTTGCGCATGCGTATCGAGGATCAGCTTGCTCAACTCCAGGATGCCGAGGCCGGCATCCAGGCATTCCAGGCCGCCATCCGCGGTGCATTCCTTCGAAAGAAGGTGGACGATCAGTGGACAGCTACTGAAGAAGCTGGTAATCAGATCGAACTCTTGCAAGCTCTTGCTCGAGGTATGATCGTCCGCAAAGCTCAACGAGCGGAACAGAACCATCTTCGCCAGCAAGAGAATGTCTTCACCATGTTGCAATCAGCCATTCGCGGAGCAAACGCTAGGGCCCGGACTTCCCAGCTTACGGATAACTTGTCGAGTAAGCAAGCTCTTTGGACAAATCTACAGGCTGCTGCTCGTGGCAGCGCCGTGAGAAGCTCCCTGAAGAAGTTACACGGGAAGCTTCACACTTGCGAAGCTGAAATCACTGGACTCCAATCTACTGTTCGTGGCAACGCGGTTCGGAGTTCACTGAAAGAGCTGCGCGGGAAGCTTCATGCGTGCGAGGCCGGAATCATTGAGCTTCAATCTGCTGTCCGCGGCGCTAAACTAAGGGCTGAGGTTACCGACACGCTGACTAAATTGGCAGAGCAAGAAGAGACTATCCTGCAATTTCAGTCAGCAATCCGCGGAAACCTCTTCCGGAGAAAGCACAATGCAATTCTCCAGGCTCTGAAAAAGGCCACCCCAAGCGTTGTCGAGTTCCAATCTGCCGTGCGCGGCTTCGTGACCAGGAGGGATACTTACGACATTCTTTGTGCTCTCGCCGAGGCTGAGGAACAGGTCGTCGAGGTGCAAGGATTTGCTCGAGGTATGCTAGCAAGAGCGAAAATCGGTAATCTCCTCATGAAGCTGGAGCCAGAGGAAGAAGCAATCTGCGAACTCCAGTCTCTTGCACGTGGAATGATCATCAGAACCCGATTTGCGGAAAAACAGAAGTTCTACAGGGAGAACATGGAAAAGGTCATTAAAGTCCAGAGTTTCATTCGTGGCCGTCAGCAGGGAGAAGCCTACAAGAGTCTCACGACCGGCAAGAACCCACCTGTCAGCACCGTCAAGAACTTTGTTCACCTGCTGAACGACAGTGATATCGATTTCGATGAGGAGATCGGTGAGTGAAACGGCTCCAATGATTACTTAACCAATCAACTAACACCTAACAGAATTTGAGCGCCTACGAAAGACGGTCGTGCAGCATATCCGCCAGAACGAAATGGCCGAACAGTACATTGACCAGCTAGACATAAAGATCGCGCTTCTTGTGAAGAACAAGATCACCCTCGACGAAGTTGTCAAGCACCAGAGGCACTTTGGGGGTCACGTTGGAAACCTCCTAACCAACAAGGAATTGGCATCCAAGGATCCTTTCGACCTGAGGGCCTTGAACAAGAATTCGAGGAAAAAGCTTGAACACTACCAGGAACTTTTCTTCATTTTGCAAACTCAGCCTGCGTATCTTGCTCGGATGTTCAAGAAGCTGCGTGAGCAAGGTATTGCTGAGAAGGAAAGCAAGCGGGTCGAACTCCTCATTATGGGCCTATTCGGATTCGCGCAAAAGAGAAGAGAAGAATATTATCTCCTCAAGTTGGTGGCGAGATCCATTAGGGAGGAAGTTGATATCTGTGGCTCAGTGCAGGACTATCTCCGCGGCAACTTCTTCTGGAGCAAGGTTCTGGCCAACTACGTTCGCACCCCTCGTGATCGGAAGTTCTTAAGGGATCTGCTTTGTCCGCTGATCAAGGAGTACATCATGGAGAACGAAGCCCTTGATTTGGAGAGTGATCCCTTGCAGATCTACCGGTCAGCAATCAACAACGAGGAACTGAGGACAGGCCAGCGGAGCCGAAGAATGCTTGACGTTCCGCGTGAAGAAGCGATCCGTGACCCAGAAACCAGGGAGACCTTCATCCGTCATCTCCAAGACTTGCGCGACATTGCAGATCAGTTCTTTGCCAGCATGGAGGATCTTCTCCACAAGATGCCTTACGGCATGCGTTTCGTATCCAAGCAGCAGTTTGAAGCTCTGTGCGCGAAGTTCCCCTACGAGGACCAGCAATACATCCTCCAGATCGTGGGCCACTGGTTGTGGAAGACTTATATCCAGCCAGCGCTGGTTCAGCCTGAACACTGGGGTGTCATTGATCGCGGACTCTCTCCATTGCAGAAGAGAAACCTTGGCGAGGTCTCGAAGGTTGTCGGTCAGGTTGCAGCTGGAAGGCAATTTGGGGGCGAAAATGTGTACCTTCAGCCGTTGAACAGCTACATCACCGAAGCTATCGGCCGACTCCAAGAGATCTGGACTAATCGTAAGTTGCCCAATCTCGGTCCTCCGCATATTCTGTATCGCAGTGGCAGCCTGTGCTAACCATAACAGTCATTTCCATCCGTCCCGCGGAGGCCCAATTCGATATCGATGAGTTCAATGACCTTTACAACACCCAGAAACCTACTCTCTATATCAAGCTTTCGGATATTTTTGCCATTCATCAGCTTGTTGCCTCAAATCTCCCTTCCATCTGCATCGCACAGGAAGATATTCCCCTGCGGGAGCTTCTGCGAGAATTGGGTAGTGCTAAGGGTAACGAACATGAACTGGCTAGTGTCAATGCTACGGAAATTAGTCTCACGCTCAACCCGAAGTTTCATGAAGTTGAAGGTATGAAGCTCTTATCTACAGGCCTGATCCTGAATGTGCTAACTGTCCTTAGAACCCGATGCACCGATAAAGGCTCTTTACATGGAGACCAAGCGTTGCGTTCTTTATATCATCCGAATCCAGACTGGCCCCGATCTCCTGAACATAATGGTCAAGCCAGTTACTGATGATGACGAGGATCGCTGGGCGGCCTTGATTCACGAAGAATTGGCCCCACACAACGTCAGGAAGCGCTCTGCGTACACGGACACAGCTTCTCCACTCATTGACATCGCATCCCTCACATATACTGAGCTGAAACGTGCCGCACTAGAGAACATTTTGACTCTAGAGCAAGCCGGCCGCCTTACGCGCAACAACAAGTACCAGGATCTGCTGAACGATATCGCTATCGACATCCGCACTAAGCATCGTCGCCGTATTCAGCGCAGCCGTGAAATGGAGAACGTCAAGGCCACGCTTTCTGCCCTGGATTCCAAGTCTGCGTGGCTCGACAGTCAGCTCAAGTCGTACAATGATTACATTGAGCAGGCTATGATCACTCTGCAGAACAAGAAAGGCAAAAAGAAGTTCCTTCTACCTTTCACGAAGCAGTACAACCACGAGCGTGAGCTGCAAAAGCGAGGTCAGGTGCCCAAGTTTGGTTCCTTCAAGTACTCAGCCCGTGCTCTTGGCGAAAAGGGCGTCTTGGTGGAATGGCGCGGCTACACTGACAGAGATCGAGGCTGGGAGAAGACCAACATCACCATTTCCAGCGATGAAGTTGGTATTTTCCACATCGAAGGCTCGGTTGGAAGCATGATGATTCCAGGCGCCAGCGCCATGGTCCCCCTTGACGATCTCTTGCAAGCTCAATTTGAGAACAAGCAGTTCATCAACCTCTTCGGCGAAGATGGTGGAGCTCAAGGCACGCTCAAGCTTAATGTTAATCTGCTCTTGCACCTGGTGTTCAAGAAGTTTTACAGGGATGGAGGATCATGATTGCGTTGATAAGGTCTGGATCTGGATCCTTTCACGTCTGGTTTTGATACTTTTCTCTTCACGACTGGCTCTACGTTTTATGATGATGGAAGGAGGCGTCGTTTGAGATACGAATCTCCTTTTCATGCGCTGCGGTGGATCAATACCCCAACAAACACTATCTCTCCGCATATATATATGTCCGTTTACTTGTCTAATCCGTTCTGTACTTCGCTTCTTTCTTCCGGAGGCTTGCTTGATTGCCTGCTGTTTGGATATTCTGCATGGAAGGAGCTAACCGGTGCTTCATGGTGTTTGTCGGTTTCTTTCCCTGCTTTTTTTTTTGTTTCCCGCTAGGTGGCTTGTCAAATGGGCGCATAGATTGTATTTAGGTGCACAGTTGCATGAGTTAATGCCAATAACCTTTTTTGGAATGATACCCATCAAACGTGGCGCTTTGAGATTGACATGGCAGCGAGCCATTTTTGATGCGGCACGGACCATCTGCATTTATCCGGAATGGATGACTGAGGCGATTTTGCACTTGATTCCCAGATGCTGCATTTAGGTCTGGGTGTCAATTCTAGAAAGATGATTACTGGACTCGATAGAAACTGTGCGAAGCTCCAATCATGAAAGGGACGATTCGATGAGTTTCTGCGGGCTGGAGTTAAGCACAAGTCCGTCCGTTTTTCACTCGGTCTGTGCGGGCTCCACGTGATCGTTTCCCCGACGTCACTTTGAAGCTTGACGTTCCGCGCCTCTTTCGATCGCCTCCACCTCTTTCCTCGCCAACAACCACAATCCCTCGACTGCGAGTCCGAAAGCACCGCCCAACATGGCGTTCATGCTTCGGCGACCCTTCGCCATCACCTCTGCCCTGAAGCAGGCCCCCAAGGCCTCTTCGGCTTCCATCCGCGCATTCCACAGCACGCCTCTAAAGTCTGCGCCTCAGAGCTTCTTCACCTCGAGAACCGCCGCGCCCTCCCTTGCCCAGACTCACAACGTCTTCCGCAACACCTTCCGCTCGGCCTTCCGCCGCAACTACTCGCAACCGAGTGCCACGACCACGAACCCCGAATTCAGGCAGCGCTTGCTCTATGGAGCCGGCATCTTCGGAGGCACTCTTCTGGCCATCAATCTCATCTTCAACCGTGAAACCCGTGAGGATGGCGGCATGCCGCCTCATGAACGGTCGTATCTGAATGATACGTTTATGCACACTGGTCTTGGCGTTGGTATCATTGGTATTGCCGCGAGCGCGCTGCACCGCAGTGGGTGGAGCTTCAGGCTCATGTCGGCCAATCCCTGGCTTATCATGGGTCTTGGTCTTGTTGGTTCTATAGGCACAATGTACGGGTGCAGGGCTACGTCTCCGGATAAGTAGGTTATACGTCCTCTCGAAGTGATAATCTCTGCTGACCCAAGCCACAGCTACATTCAGAAGTACGCTCTCTGGGCGGGCTTTAATTTGACCCAAGCAGCTCTACTTTCTCCGCTATTTTTCCTGCAACCCGCACTCCTCGCCCGCGCCGGCCTCTATACCGTGGGAATGATGGGCTCTATCGCTTTCGTCGGTGCTACGGCCAAGCAAGAGAAGTATCTCTATCTCGGGGCTCCTTTACTTGCTGGCTGTGCTATAGTCGCCCTCAGTGGGCTCGCACCCATGGTCTTGCCCGCCACTGCCACTCGAACCCTGATGTGGACAGAGCACATCTGGCTTTACGGCGGGCTTGCTGTCTTCGGCGGCTTTACTCTCTACGATGTCCAGAAAGTCTTGCATCATGCTCGTCTTGCTGAACGCGGCATCATCAAGAGGGACCCTGTCAACGAAGCCATCAGCCTTGAGCTTGACTTCATCAACATTTTCATCCGCTTGGTTCAGATCCTGGGCATGCAGCAGAACAGGAGGAGGTAGATGTCTTCCAAGGTTGACCATATGGACGTGCGAACGTCTTCGTGGACATGGAAACTGGGAATCATGGGCAGGCGTTCTATGAAGCGGGTCTCCGGGCCGCCAAGTTGCTTTTTATCATCCCCGCTCTTGCAGGCTTAGCATTAGCAGGCTTTTCTTTTTGATTCGGGAGGAAATGATCTTATAGGACAGATAAAATGGAATGGTTATTGATCTATGTTGTTGTCCTGGGTTCTTTTGGGACACGGTCAGAACTGTTACTTTGACTTTCGCTATGATGGAAAAGCCGGGTATGGCATTGACTCAGTCTTCCCGGCCTTGCGGTGCCTAACCCATCCGCCGGGAACTATAGCATGGTGTTCGACTTTCCCCGGGAACGCACGACCCGTTGCCTCGGACCAAGGTTTAAGCATATCTTTTCCCTACGTCCCTCTTCTCTTCCCACCGACCATCCCATCGGAAGTTTCAGCAAAGAATCCTTGGCTAAAGACAACCGACGGACGGAACCACCCCCAACCTTAACCTACCCTTGCAACATGTTAAACTTTTCGTCACAGAATCCCGAGATTGCGTATCCGATAGCCGCTTGCCGCCGTGCATACTGACGTTTCGTGTTGTCGCATTGTGCTCGCGATTTAGGCCCCCGCCGTCGATCGCATACGTGGCTCTCCATTCCTGCGCGAGACGTATGGGATCTAGCGGCCTGCCGGCGTGTGCCAAAAAGTTTGGCTGGTGCCGCGTGGCGATCCTCTCCCGGCGCGCCGCCGTCTTGGGATACGGCGGGGGATGGGGTTCTGGGGAATTGTGACGGGCTGGGAGATTGTGCAGGGGAAAAAAAAGTGCCGTGGTGGCGCTGGTAATGCCGAGAATATTTTGGTGGCGGCGGTGGCGGCGGCGGCGGTTGTG